>RCUC01157436.1:0-73703 GCA_003697995.1 Taxidea taxus jeffersonii
TAAGAGAAACTACTGGCTGATTTTTGAAAAATGAAATTCAAATTACTCAATCAAGAAAAAAATTTGCTGTCTTCTCCCCCAAAATTTCCCTCCTTCTTAATCATACTTTACCTAACACTATTTAAGGTGTAAACTTAAACTAAAAAAACCGCAACAAAAAACTATGGCTTCTTTTTGGGACTGGTTATCTGTAAAGCTCATACTCCTCTAACTGGGGTAACATTCATGGATACTTCAATCTTGCTCCAGGGAACTCCAACCATGAGATGTCAGAACTTACCCATTTTGGTTCCTCTGTTTTATTTCTAAACAGAGAATATGATGGTCACTTCAAAACTATTACAAACTTAGGGGCACCTGGGTGGCTCAGCGGGTTAAAGCCGCTGCCTTCGGCTTGGGTCATGATCCCAGAGTCGTGGGATCAAGCCCCGCATCGGGCTCTCTGCTCTGCGGACAGCCTGCTTCCTCCTCTCTCTCTTTCTGCCTCTCTGCCTACTTGTGATCTCTGTCAAATAAATAAATAAATAAATCTTTAGGGGAAAAAAAAAAAACTATTACAAACTTAAATGAGAATTGGATTAGGTTCATACCTGGCCACCTGGTTTGCATTATTTCTCTCATCTTTGTTCCTTGTGGAGATTAGCTTAAGAAGTCAGAAACTTAGGGGTGCCTGGGTGGCTCAGTCATGATCTTGGGATCGTGAGCTCAAGCCCCAAGTCAGGGCTCTGCTCTCAGTGGGGAGTCTGCTTGGGATTCTCTCTCTCCCTCTCCCTCTGCTCTTCCTCACCCTCCACTCTCCCAAATAAATAAGTAAATCTTTAAAAAAAAAAGAAAGTCAGAAACTTCAACAGCAGGTTTCAAAAGATGCCTCTAGATTTTACTTTCTTTACTGCCTCTAAAGAGGCTCCACAAAAATGCCCAGAAAGAACGGGTGAGTCCCCAGCTGTCCCTTTGCTTATAATTCCTTCCCTCCCCGCTGATGTGCCCTTCCCCGCTCCCCTCCCCCAGTCACCCAAACTTTGCTTTTGAAGGCATCCTTGACTGCAGAGAAGTTAGACCATGTCACGGATGTCCCTTCTTTCTCTAAAGCAGGCTAATAGAGATAATGGGCCCTGTGGGAGAGAGGAAGCCAAAGAAAGAGAGGGATTCCTTTGGATACTTAAGGGAATTACTGAGGAGCCTCACCAGACTCTGGCTAACAAATAAAAAGAAATGGAAAGCAGCTGATGTTGTTTTACTAGATCCTTTATGCACTCAAGGAAAGGCAGCTATGGAAGTGGAGATGGGGGTGGTTTGTTGTTTGGGGGAGGGGAGCAATTTTTTAAATTATCCTTAGGCCACTTACTGAAGACTCCAAATAAATGTTTCAGATAATTGAGACTATTAATTAAGACTATACCCAGGAATACTCATTAGCATTTGGTTCACTAAACAAAAATGGAACAATGAATAAATTCTAGTTAAACAAGGAAAAGTCAATACCAATCATTTCATAAGTTAGAAAACCAAGTATTTAAATGCTGCTGTGGGAAAAATCAGAAAGAATTTAGAAGAAATCCTTTCTTTCCTCCAGCCTACATTTTCCACTGGAGATATACAGAGGACAAAGTTACACTCCTAATCTCCCTAACTTCAGTAAAGAACTCTTCAGAGGATTCTTTTGATATTGACTTCAGGCCCTGGCCTCTTCTGTACAAGTACTGGGTATCATGTGCAGAAACTTTAGGATGGGACTGTATCTACTAACCCTGCCCTCAGAGCAAAACATCTGTGTCAACTAACCTTTGGGCTGGAACTCAATGATATGTGTCCTTATTGGATCCTAACTCCAAAAATTCACTCAAACCTACACCTCCTTTCCAAAGAATGACTAAATTAGAGGTTGCAGCACAGAATACTTCAAACAGGGATTAGCCATCACATTGGCTCTAATCTTTCTGTATGGCTACAATGGTAGCAATGATACTGGCGAAGCCCACATTAACATCTTCCACAGAAACAGCACAATTCAGAAAGAAGAATGATTAGATAGACATCCCAAAGAACAAAAATAGCATAGATCACATGTGAGGCATTAATACAGACATACATAATGAGCATTCTCCTATGTATTTTGTCACTGTTGTTACAAACAAGTGTTTGTTATATAATTACATTATATTTTCTTACCTTTTCCTTGTGACCCTAGAGTAGAATCAGCTTGGCACTGAATTGACTCTATTCCTAAAGGGACAAATCCCATCATTGAAGGAGAATCTTGCTCCAAGAATCCCACGGTCAGCTGCTAGATTAAGAGAATTAACAGAAAAATGAAAAAAAAAAAAGGCATCTTAGTACAATAGAGCTAATTCTGTATATGCAAGTGGGTGGACTTGTATCACAGAGCAGCAACACTGCAGAGAAGACCCATGCCTTTACGGGATAACTTTGTCCCTCCTGCCTAACTAAGCCTCCAAACAAGCCTCCAGCTTTGTTTTCTACTCCTACAAATGTCATTGTGGAATCACTTTTTTTCAAGGTGTATGTTGAGTGTGATTCTTAGAAGCAAGTGTCTGCTGAAGCTATTTATTGAATGCAGATTCTAATTACCTTTTCTTCAAGGAATAGTCTGTTGGGCCAAGATCCCAAGCAAACCTACCACCTAGTGACATGCAGGGTATTTGTCTACACCTTCAGAACTTGCCATAAGCTACAGATGCCATCTTCCTGAACTGCCTTTGAAGTTCCCCTATTTTTGCACTTCAAAGAGGTACCAAGATAATAGTAGGGATGCAGGGAGCGGGTCCCATTCCCCAATTCAAAAAATGTCAGACATATTTTATGAGCCTAAATGACTTTGTGTCTCATTGTCAAAATCTTTCTTCACCAAGAGATTAAAACTAGCTGGAATACAGTAGACTGTATTAATTATATAGTCTATTAATTAAAGACTTTGTACATAAAACAATTAACCATGAAGTATCTATGCCAACTGATTAGACTTTTATTATTGACGTGGCAAAAACAGACAGCAGGATCTTTAACAAAATTATTTCAGAGCTACTATTATCTCCACTGTTTGTAGCATTCTCAAACAACTCTTTACTATCATCAAATGCCCCTGCTGTTCTCTCCAATTCCACCGGCAAGAGGTGCAAGCTTCTGGGTTAATTCTATGTAATAAATCAACATTTCTAAATAAAATTTGTGTATTTTTAAAAATCAGTTGCTGTGACTTCACTGCTTGGTACAATTTTCTATACTAAAGGGCTTGGTAAAGTTTTCAATCTTTTAACAGCTTAAAAAAATAAGCAATGACTGGCACCCAAGCCTAAAAGAAAGCCAGCAACAGGTCTAATGAAAATTGTGCAGAGAGCCCATCAGACATTAAGTAAATACTTTGCTTCTGTTTTCTAGTCCCTTTTTGTTTGGTTGCCATGGCAACCTGTTTTTGTGGGGGGCACTTGGAATGTATAAGAATTTGCTGCAATTAGATGCTTGTGTCCCATTGGCCAGTATGATAGAGAGTAGTAAAACTAAAAAGAAATAAAAGAGAAGGAAAGGCACGGGTGAATGTGGACAAAGCCAACATGCACTTCGGGAACCAAAGAAAAAAATTTTGTAAGCCTAATTATCTTTCAGAGCTATTTTCAAAGTTGCTCTTAATAAAAGTTTCCATATCCTTTAGCCTGTGATATCTCACCTTGTTGACCTTCCAAACTCCTCCTCAGCTGTAACGCACTTACTGCACTTTTGTTATTCTCTAATTGTTTGATGGATATATCTTATCCCTTCAAATTCTTCAGGGTCAGGACCACATGCTATACTTTTGAGGCAGTGTGATGAAAGGGAGAAACCCATGGAAGGGGAATCAGATGTGATGGATTGTGGCCCAGGCTCCAAAACCAGTTAGTTATACAGCACTGAGCCAACTGCCTTCTGCTTCACTGAGCCTGTTTCCATGTTATAAGACTCATGCCTTTTAAAGGTGTTATAAAAATTAGATTATTTTGTACTATCAAGAGCGTTATTTAAACCTGTGACATGTGCTTATGATCTATATCCTGAATTAAGTTTAATTGATTCAATATTTTGTTCTATAATTCTGTCTCAGGCAGCCTTGAATGTTTAGAAGATTAAAGTAACTTTTGCTTCTCCAATACTCAAGAGACACTATTATTTTTTTACAGACTCTCAGACTATAAATTTTAAATCCATGGTTAGGCGGAGCGAAGGTATCCTACTTCTCAGATGAAAAGAGGGAGCAACTTAAATGTCTGTGAGTGTTTTCACAAAGAAAAATAAGAGCATCAGTACAAGCTCAAAGATTTGCATAGCCTGGCTCATAAGAAGGCAAAGCAGCATACAGTGGTGCCTTATCCAGACCCATACACTCTGAATCACAGAGGACTTGTTTACTTAAAATGGCATCACTGCTTTTTTTTTTTTCTTTTGGAAACAATATCTATTTAAGTTTAGACCTATCACTCGACATATCAAATGATTTCAAAGATTAGCTAAATTATCCTCTACTCCATGTTCACTCCAGATGCTTTAAGCACTTGTTAGGTCTGCTCAAGAAGGTTATCCATTTAGGCTTTATTTCAACTGGCTAAAAAACAAAACAAAACAAAAACCAAAAAAACTTCACCATATCCCAAAGCCATTCATCCTGTGTTCAAGCAGCTCTAATTGTCAGATAATTCTTCCTCATAGTAAATTTAAATCCCTCTTCTATCTATTGGTCCCAGGCTACAGCTGCTCTCATAACATTGTTTGGAATTCTTCACCTTGTCTACACAGGAGGTTTCCAAGTCCTTCTTCAAGAGGCATCCTGAGCTAAACACAGTCCTCTGTGTGCTGGCTGACCAGGACAGTGTTCAATAGCACTATGTTATCCCATAGTTAATTCAACAAGCATGGTTGTGTGCCTGCTTGAAGCTATATGCTGAAGATACAAAGATAAACTCGACAACATCTTTGATTTCAGGGAGATGATAATCTATAGGAGGACCCAAAAATGTTAACAAATAGGTTCAACAAAAGGGCTGAAAGCTAAGGTTGACAATACAGTAATGTTTCAAAGAGTGTATTTTCAGTGCTTCCTGGGGGAGTGGGAAAGGGCCAGAAAAAGTTTCAGAGAGAAGGTTTTCCCAGGTAGTCTAAAGAGAAAGAACATTCTGTGAAGCTCTGATGTAATGATTCAACATGAAAAGTTGAGGGAACTCCAGGAAGTCCATTATAACTGAAATGCAGGGTATAAGACAAGACAAAGCAAGACCTTATGTTAGAGAGGCAGGCAAGGGCCAAATGATGGAGGACTGTGTGCACCACGGGAAGACATCCAAACTCTGTCCTATAATCTAGTGGTCTCCAAATTGGGGCATACATACTACAGGGGATGCACAAGATGCTCCACTAGGGTAAAATAGGAGGACTTCTAGTTTATTTGATTTTTACCCCAAGAATTAGGAAAATGTTAAGCTTTACTAGCATTTCATTTGAATTGACACTGGTGACCTCCATCAATAGATTTGAAAATCAAACTGTCACATATCAAATACAGTAAGCAAAGCATCCTGGCAATAAAGAATTCCACAACATGGAGGGCTGGATAGCTGGCCATCATCCTGTTATTCATTTTACTTTTATAAAAAATGTTGCATTTTATGGTGCCCAGTTCAGTAGATTTATAGATTATATTATCTACTTTTAAGTAAATAACCCTCATAAAATAGACAAGTGACTTAAGAAAAGGTCTCTTCAAAGAAACCCCAAACTAAAGATAGCACTAATAGGGTAAGCAAAGAAATACCTAAGAAAAGGGCAGAGCTGATCCTTCTACTCCTTGTATAATCTCTTTGTCAGGGAAAAATACTAATGACACATTTAGATATATTAAATCATTGATATATATATATGCATATACAAGTGTATATATATGTATACTCATACATAAAGTAAACTATTTTAAGATATGGATTTATATCTAGAATACAAAGACCTTTCAAATTTTTTCTAAATTTGATAGATTAATAGCTTCTTTTGCAGGATTTTTTTAAAGATTTTATTTATTTATTTGACAGAGAGAGAGATCACAAGTAGACAGAGAAGCAGGCAGAGAGGCAGGCTCCCCGCCAAGCAGAGAGCCCGATGCAGGACTCGATCCCAGGACCCTGAGACCATGAACTGAGCTAAAGGCGGAGGCTTAACCCACTGAGCCACCCAGATGCCCCTGCAGGATTTTCTTTTAATTTTTACTTATTTATTTGAGAGAAAGAGCACACAAGCAGGAGGAGAAGCAGAGGGAAAGGGAGAAACAAGACTCCCTGCCAAGCAGGGAGCCCAAAGTGAGGCTCAATCCCAGGATCCTGGGACCATGACCTGAGCCAAAGGCAGATGCTTAACTGACTGAGCCCCGCAAGTGCCCCTCTTTTGCAGGACTTTTACTTAACACTAACAAGTTTGGTTAAAAATACTTGTTCTTCTCTTCTTAGGAAACACGGTCCAAAGCATGCTGAAGGCCTCTATTGACCTTAGCAGACCATGTAGTGACCCTGCTCACATCCCTTCCGCATCCCTTGTCCCTGAGCCTTGGAGACTGCATCTTAATATACCGCAGCGCTCCATCTGAGGGCTCTCTAGATCCGCAAATAGGTAGGCCAGAAGTGCTCAGTAACTCTTGTCTGCTGCTGGCAGATAAGAGTTGGAGAATATTTACTGTGCCTCAAGTCCAACTCCTCAGAGAAATTCTGTGCTAGCTCCTGAGCCCTCCAGCAGGAGTGAGCCCCAGTGGCCCAGAGCAGGAACCTGCTTGGTGACATGTCCTGCACTGGATCATTCTCTTTCTTTTCTCTTCTGCCATCCCTTATCCATGCTTCCTCCCAAACAAACTACTTACACTCAAATCCTTCTTTCAAGATCTGCTCCTTTGGGAACCCAACCTAAGATAGTGACTGCTTAAAATGCACCAGATAAGGGACGCCTTGGTGGCTCACTGGTTGAATAACTGAGCGTCTTCCTTTGGCTCAGGTCATGATCCCAGAGTCCCAGGATTGAGCCTCACCTCAGGCTCCCTGCTCAGTGGAGAGTCTGCTTCTCCCTTTCTCTCTACTCTTTCCCTGCTTGTGCTTGCTTTCTCCTGTTCACTCTCTCTCTCTCTCAAATAAATAAAATCTTTTAAAAAAGTGCATCAGATAAATCAATGGAAAACAAAGCTAAATATTTGAAGAAGTAAGTATTAGACACTTGCTAAACACTTGAGAATAAAACTATGGATGTTTCTAACATGTTTCTTCTTGTTATTTGTTATATTCTCGATAATGAAATATATGAACAACTTTTTGTTGAGCCAGTAAAGTTAAGTGTAATGAAGAATATATTTTTTTCATTAGTATACTAGATATCTTTTGAAAACACTATGTCAGGGAAATAGTGGGTATAAATAGAAAATTCACTAAAGAGAAAAAGAAAAAAGGCCCTAGGGTAAAGTGACAAAGTTAGCACCATAGCAAAATTCATTAACTACATTATTATAGGCAAACAAAAATGGCGAAGCAGATGAATATTTTATTTTGTTGATGGCATTAATTTCATAAAAACATAGTCTTTAAAATGCTGTCCAAGTTTTATAATATTTTAATATCACCTTTTAATGAGGTAAAAAAAACTCATGAAAATCTGAGGTATTACACAGAAATTTGTTATCTTACAGCAAAGAACTGAAAAAGAACTTTCATATATAAAGATGAGTTGTACATTTTCCTTTTACAAATAGTCAAAATTTGCTTACCTTTCCTATGATGAGAATAATTTGCCATTATCATACTACCCCCCCAGATGGAGTTTTTTAAATAAACATCAATCAAAATGTTAACAAACTATCTTACGAATATCAACAAACTGATTCTAAGCTATTTACAGAGATGCAAAAGACCCAAACAGTCAACACAGAATTGAGAGAAAAGAACAAAGGTTTACAATTAAGCTACAGTAATAAAGACAATGTGGTTTGGCAAAAGAATAAACAAACAGATCCTTGGACAAGACAGAGAGGCCAGAAACAGACCTACACAAATGCAGTCACTGCTCTTTGACTTTGAAGGGAGCAAAGGCAGCACAGTGGTGCTGGAAGAACTGGACATCTACACGCAAAAAAATTCATCTAGGCACAGACCCTATACTTCTCAGAAAAAAATAACCCAAAATAGATCATAAACTTAAATGTAAAATGCAAAACTATGAAACTCTAGAAGACAACGTAAGAGAAAACCTAGATGACAGAAAGTCTGAACATGCACCTCACCAAAGCTATAGATAGCAAATAAGCATATGAAGAGAGTGTCCCTATCATATTTCATCAGAGTAATGCAAACTAGAACACCAATGAGATATCCCTACACCCCCATCAGAATGGAACGCAGGCAACACCAAATGCTGGTGAGAATGCAGAGTAACAAGGATTCTTGTTGATTGCTGGTGAGAATCCAAAATGATACAGCCATTTTGGAAGACAGTTTGGTTTCCGGGACGCCTGGGTGGCTCAGTTGGTTAAGTGGCTGCCTTCCGCTCAGGTCATGATCCCAGCATCCTGGGATCAAGTCCCACATCAGGCTCCTTGCTCGGCAGGGAGCCTGCTTCTCCCTCTGCCTCTGCCTGCCACTCTGTCTGCCTGTGCTCGCGCTCTCTCTCCCTCTCTCTCTGACAAATAAATAAATAAAATCTTTAAAAAATAATAAAAAAAAAAAACACAAAAAACCTTTAAAAAAAAAAAAAAGACAGTTTGGTTTCCTACAAAACTAAACGAAACATACTCTCACCATATGATCCAGTAATCACCCTCCTTGGTATGCACCCAAAGGAGATGAAAACTTATGTGCACACAAAAATCTTCCCAGGGACATTTACATCAGCTTTGTTGACAACTGCCAAAACTTGGAAGCAGCCAAGATGTCCCTCAGTAGGTGAATGGACAAATAAACTGGTACATCCAGACAATAAAATATTATTCAGTGCTAAATAGACACGAGCTATCAAGTCAGGAAAAGACATGGAGATAACTTAAATCCCTATGAGTTAGAGAAAGCCTGTCTGAAAAGGGTACATACTGTATGACTCAAACTATATGACATTCTGGAAAATGCAAAAAAACTATGGAGACAGTAAAAAAAATCAATTGTCAGGAGTGGGAGATGGGAGGAGATGAACAGGGAGAGCACAGATGTTCTAGGGCAGTGGAAAGACTCTGAATGTATGTATGTATGTTATGTTATGTATGTATGTTAATATGTATCTGTTCAAACCCACAGATTATACATCAAGAGTCAGCTTTAAGGGGTGCCTGGGTGGCTCAGTGGGTTAAAGCCTCTGCCTTCAGCTCAGGTCATGATCCCAGGGTCCTGGGATCGAGCCCCGCATCGGGCTCTCTGCTTGGTAGGGAGCCTGCTTCTCCCTCTCTCTCTGCCTGCCTCTCTGCCTACTTGTGATCTCTGTCAAATGAATAAATAAAATCTTAAAAAAAAAAGAGTCAGCTTTAAGGTAAACTATGGACTTGGGACAATTATAATTTGGCAGTGCAGATTCATCTTTGATAACTATCATTTTGATATCATTTTGATATAATTCTGGTGAGTGATATTGCTAATGGAGGAGACAAGTGTGGGAGCAGTCAGTGTATGGGGAATCTCTGTACATTCCTCTCAATTTTGCTGTAAACCTAAAACTGCTCTAAAATATTAAGTCTTTAATAAATGGACAATCTGTCCTTTCAGAATAAAGGTTAGCACTTAGCAATGAGTGGAAAAGCAACTGTTTTTCAAAAGAAATGTGTATGGATGACAGAGCATACTTGAAATGGTAATATTTCCTTTACTGTGTGACTTCATTACCCAAAAGCAATGCAAAACTGTTGTTCTCATGTCTGCACATTTAAAAGCATGAATATTAAATCTTCTAACTTGTAAAATTTTGTAAACAAAAGGTTTCAGTGGGGCTTTTTTGTTAAAAGATACTGAAGTATAACACCTTTTAGTTAGCTCACAAGAACAACTGATTGAAATTATGGAAGATAAAAATACATTACCAAATTTCAGGAAAAAATGTGAATAACTGAGGGATAGGACTGAAAAATAAAAATTGTATTTTAGTTATAGCCAATGATGCGCTTCTATTTGTTTTTGAAGTATCCTGTGTTTAACCACAGCAGCAATCAAAAGCAAATCTCAAAATTAACTGAACTTTGAATCACTATATCGAAATTATGTTAAGCTAAGTTTTTAAAAAAGAAACACATTAAAGCACACTGCAAAAATAGGCTATTTTTATTTGTTCTATTAATACATGATATTTTGAGGGCGCCTGGGTGGCTCAGTTAGTTAAGCAACTGCCTTCAGCTCAGGTCATGACCCCGGAGTCCCGGGATCGAGTCCCACATAGGGCTCCCAGCTCCACGAGGAGTCTGCTTCTCTCTCTGACCTTCTAGCCTCTCATGCTCTCTCTCTCAAACAAATAAATAAATAAATCTTTTTAAAAAAAATCTCTATTAAAAAAAATACATGATATTTTGAATGATTTAAATTCCTATTATACCTCATCCTTTTTAAATTTGTTTTTGTACATTTTATGACGTATGAAATATTTACATTATATACTTATTTTACATATTTATGTTGACTATATATGCTCCATTCTATTTTTAATAAAGATTTTATTTATTTATCTATCTATTTATTTTCAGAGAGAGGAGGAACAGGAGAGGGTCCAGCAGACTGTGTTGAGCCTGATGTCGGACTCAATTTCATGACCTTGAGATCATGACCTGATCCGAAATCAAGAGTCTGACATTCAACTGTCTGAGCCATCCAGGCGCCCTTCCCAACATTTCTATAGATACGGCACATAGACAATGCGAAGACTGGATGAATGTCTACTGAAAGTTTTAGAGTTAGGAAATAACACGATCACATTTGTGTTTTGAATGCATACTCTAGAAATGGTGTAGACAGCCATGCAAATTTGGAGACAGATGAACAAGGAAACTATCTGACAATAAGGTAGAGATAGTTAGTCCCAAATTAAAATCCAGTGGCAATTGACAGAGAGACGAACAGTGGCTGAAGTGACTAGAACTTGGAAAACCAACTGTATGTGAGGATCAGAGAAAGACTAAAATAAGGATAAGTTGACTGCCTAGTTGGGGACAGGAGTAACTTCATTGGTAGTAGGTTCACACCAAGACAGGCCCTCCCAGACAGAAATTACCAAGAGAACAACAGGGTTAGGAGGAAAAGGTAATATACCTGCTAAACCCTACACCTATACCTATCTCCTACACCAAGATGTTATAGGAGATAAATACTGATGGCAGAAGCCTGGGCTTACAGAATTCAAAGTTGTCAGCTTGTATGATTACACTTTGTTACTCTATTAATGCAGCTTAAAAATAGACTGTTTTGGTTTTTTGGTTTTTTTTTTGAGGAGGGAAAAAGTCAGTTATGTCATCCTGCTAATTCATACTGAGTTTAAAATTAACTTTTAAATCTTTTTCACATGTGGTATTGTTTAGGCACTTCTCTTTATGCTGTGCATTTGCCATTACATATATGGACCTAAGAACAGGACTTTTCCCTGGTGCTTATCTCATTTTGCCTTGCTCAAGTCAACACATCAAAAGGTTTATGGAGCTCTCCATGGTGATGACTATCAAGCGCATCAACCAGAAATTCCAGCTTCATATCATCACTTGCTAATGTTTGTTAACTGAAAATTTCATGGCATGTCTTTTTGCCCCTCCTGGCTCCCAGGCACCTATTATTGAACTGATGGGTTTATGGCACCCTATCATCATCAGTAAAGTGCATCCCAACTATTTTACTTTTCCTTTTTTTGTTGTTCGTCCTTACACCACATTTCCAATCCCCTTTCTTTTCCTTACAGCATCCCCTATCATATTTGATCTGCACTGAAAAAATAAAACAAAATAATTGAGTGTTCTACAGTCTTAACTTTCCCATTAATGAGAATGGCCTCTCTCTCCAACTATTCAGATTCATTCATTCATTCAATGAATATTTCTTCAGTGCCGACCATGTTTCAAATTCTTCTTTAAAAGGTGTGATATTAGGCAAAAATTTCTCTACCTCTCCTAACAGAATTTTAATATATTTCAAAAGTATTTTCTTAGGTCAATTTCTAGATAGATACTTCAGGTTTTCTTGCTATAATGCAAGGCATCATATTGCCCGTTATATTTTTAGTTAGTGCAAGTATGGAAGAACTCTTTTGGTATTCTTGTTGTTGTTACTGTTGGTCTTCTATATAGCAACCTCACTGAACTTTTATTAGTTTTAAGAGTCTGTTAATTGTCTTGAATTTCCAGTCCTTGAATTTTTTATATATTTTTCTTGCCTTATTGCACTGGCCAGAGATCATTACTTTTGCAAGGATTCACAAACCACCCTCTCAGTAATTCAGTCTAGCTTGAAAATGAGACTACCAGTCCACGGTTTGCATATTAGCTTCTCTTCTTCTTTGGAAAAAAGAAAATCTACTGAGTTTTCCAGAACATCTCATTTTCCCCAATATCTTCTTTAAAAATCTCAGTCCATACTATATTGTAAATAGGAAAGTTGCTAAGACAGTAGATCTTAAAAATTCTCAACACAAAAAATTCTGTTACTATGTATGCTGATAGATTTAACTAGACTTGTGGTGATCATTTTGCAATATATACAAACACTGAATAATTACACTGTATACCTGAAGCTAATATAACATCATATGTCACTTAAATTTCAATTTTTAAAGAAAATCTCAGTCCAGGAGCACCTGGTGGCTCAGTCAGTTAAGTGGCCGACTCCTGATGTTTGTTCAGGTCATGATCTTGGGGTCTTGGGATCAGGCCCTGTATGGGGCTCTGCGCTCAGTGGGGAGTCTGCTTGAGGATTCTCTCCCCCTCTCACTGGGCCCTCTCCCCCTGCTTGCTCTCTCTAAATAAATATTTATTTCTCTCTCTCTCCAAAATAAATAAGTAAATCTTTCCAAAAAAAATCTCAGTCCAAAGATTTTCAGAATTTTCTAAATAAGATTGTGTGCATACTCCCTGGGGCCATTTTACTTGCTAAATTAATGCCTTGATTTAAGTTTTTTTTTTTAATATTTATTTATTTTAGAGAGAGAGGAAGAGTGCAAGCAGGAGGAGGGACAGAGAAAGAGAATCTCAAGCAGACTCCCCTGCTGAGCATGGAGCCCAACTCAGGGCTTGGTCTCATGACCCATGAGATCAAGACCTGAGCCAAAACCAAGAGTCAGGTCTTCAACCAACTAAGCAATCCAGGTGCCCCTCAAGTTTTCTTAAAAGAAAGATTCATGTTAAAGCCTATATGATGCTGGAGAAAGGTAATCAATGGAATTTTATTTGAACCTGAAATGAGGACTTTATCCAATAGCAGCTATAAATGTCGATTGGATACATTTATTTCATTTCTAGTGTAGATTTATTCCCACACACTATCATCTTTAAAGCCCCTCAAATAATGGAATGGAGTGGGAAAAACAGAATGTATCACAAGGGTGATAGAGGTAACAACAGATTTTAATAAGACATGAACAAATATTCTAAAAGGACGAAGAGCTCTGAAGCTCAAGTTCATTTAGTATGTCATGATTAACTGAGAGTAAAATCAGGACTTAGTGCCTGATTGTACCTGTTGCATGAAGAAAGAGATACCTTAACTTTTCTGTATGATCATTTTGTTGCTTTTCCAAAGCATTAAATTCCTGTTCAATTGAAGACATTTCCAGAACAAACCTTTTCGGTTGTTTCAGAGGCATTACATATTTGTTTATGAATCAATTATTGTAAATTGCGGTACATGCTTCTTTTCATTATGCTAATGCTGTATATCATTACACTTTTTGTTTTACTTGGCTGTATTTTAATGCCTAGTTAGCTAGTGACATTGACACTAAAACAAATTTTTGGCACATGTTTGGAGTGGACTGTAACTCAGAATCAAATTTAAATGGTTTGTTGTGAAGCCAGGAAAATTGCTGCAACAGCAGACACATAAAAATATATTCATTCAGCTAATACATGTTAACATTCAAGAAATTTACTTAAAATACACACACACACACACACACACACACACACACACACAAAATATTTGAGCAGAGCTCAAGGTAACAATTACAGAAAGCTCCCATATTAATAGGAATCAATAAACTAACCAGTTTATTTATCTCCCTACCTTTGCCAGAGAGAATATTGAGAAGAGAAATGACAAAAATGGAGAAGGGGAGGAATTCATACACTGCACTTAAATTATGTTCTCCAAGATCATATTTTATTTTGTAAGTGATGATATCACACTCTTTCCCTTCAAAAGTTCTATTCACTCAACTCCTATGATGAAGTTTATTCATTACCTTCAACTACCACTTCCATACTCACTAAAAAATAATAATAATTACATCAAGAGAATAGCAAGTAATAGTACTTATTTTCATGTTTTCATCCTGATATGCAAACTATTCATTTAAGGATTTCCTTCCTGCTGGATCACACTTAATTAATAATTTGGATGATTCTATTTTTCCATGAGAAACCACAATGTGACCATAAGTATTTTTTTAAAAAACCCTCATATTAAGAGGAGAAGAGAGCAACAGACATATAGTGATAAGGGCAGAGCTGGTTAAAAGAACTAAAAGCAGAAGTATTTACAGATCACACTGCTTCAGCTCTTTCTAGAGCAACAGATCCAAACAGGGTTCTGCCTTATGTGCTTCCTTTCACTTTACAGATGCTAAAAACTTTCATTTCAAGTTTCTATCTCCTAGAAGCAGGATGGAAAAAAAAAAAGCTGGTTATTATTCCTAAACCCATTGAAATTGCATTTGTGGCATCAAAATGGATTTTTTTTAAGCAGGATGTTGGATTGACAGTAAAGCAGCTGCTCTGCAACAAGCGAAAGCAAAAATTAATAAGAGACCTTAGCAAAAGAAAGACTATTGGTTTTGCACACCCAGAGCAAATTGGCTGGATTTAGAAGAGCACACTTTGATCTTTTCCAGACTAATTACTGCTCTGTGGTTTGACTGTTTTGTACATTAGTTGCCCTTCATACAAAACCGAAACTGCTATGGTACACAGCTGTAATACAAATGAAAATTTGACATTCAGTAAACAAAGCATGGCAAGGGTCATTCTTTCAGCACAATAACTGCATAATACAATTTTAGAATGCCTTTTGTATACAAAAAAATGACACATTTTAAGGCAGTTTTGAACTCAGAGTAGGCAGTCAAGGCTGTTTGTAAAGGACATAGAAATTGCTCCCAACTCTGATCTATAAATACAGATTGAAAACAGTTTATTCATCATTGCAGAAATGCTAAGGAATTTACAATTTTACAGAAATAAATGTATCCTATTTTAGAAGATGGTTTTTCATTTGTCTATAAGGTTAATTGGGAGCAGATTTCTTAAGGAATTGTTTGCTAGAGCAATAAAGGTGTTTATTCACCAATATGATTCTGGATTTGCTTCTGGGAAAGAATTCAGAGTATTTTATATGTAGACTTTATATCAAAATACTTAACGCTATATTTTTCAGAAAAGGTAATAAATTAAATATTATAAATTAATATTTTCAACAACCCCAAATGAGGAATTTTTCAATTTTTCATTATTTATAGATCACCATAATTATTAAGGCATCAGTCTCTCTCTGCCTAAGAGATACGTTTAGTTTATAATCAAGTTATCCTTCTAAAATCTAAATGACTTTAAAGAGTTTTCATTTTTAATGTGGTTTTGATGGTCACTCTAATAAGCTGTACAATAAGTTATCAAATGACTAAAAAATGGATCAAGTATATCAAAAGGCTTTTATGTTATACTAGATTCGGTCTGTATTTAAATCAACTTAACCTTTGAAGCTATACAAATGTTACCCAGTTTTTGTCAACACACACATTCCCACAACTTCAAAATACCTACACTTAAAAGTCAGAGGACTTTCAATAATTCAAAGTTGAAATATTTCAAATGTAGAGAAATATTTGATTAAAGAAGTGATCTGTCAGAGACATTTCCGGCTAGAGTAGACAAAACAACACCAACCCCTTTTTTTATGCTTTATTTCTCTCAAACTTTTAAAAAAGGTGATATAGAGAATATTGATGATCTATTCATGTAATTACCTGTTTACCAGAAACTTAAAAAAAAAAAAATCTGTATCTGGGATAACGAACTGGGACAGTGCATGAGGGTGTCAGAGATGAGAGACACTGAGCTCCTCCGTTCAGCCATTTAGGAATGCCACACGTTCAACGTTGAGCAAGTTGGCTCTGTCATCATTTCTTTAATTGCTATAGGAATTATATAAATTGTATGACCTTTAGTGCCTCCCTTTTTCGCTTTCAAAACTTAGCTGGATATATCCTTCGTATACACACAAAGCTGTTTTCTAAACGCCTATTTCTGTCTGGCTCATTTACCTTTACCTAACAGAACAGCTCTCCTGGGGGGGGGGGGGGGGGGTTAGCCGCAGCGGGCAGAATAGTTACCTATTCACAGCAAGAGACTTGAGAGTTCAGTACAATAGATTTTCACAATATGTTTAGGAGAGGCCCAGAGCTACAGTGCTAAGCACCATGTGGAAAGGTAGATAAATACATACAGATAGAGCCATAGACCTCGGCCAAGTGGAGTGAAGAATAACAGAGAATCTATAACGCTTTCTACTTCAGCAGCAATCAAACCCAACCTCTGCAAATTAATCAACCTGCAAAACACCACGAATGGAGAAAAGAGGATATTGATTCCTGGAGAAGTCACCTATATTTTATTTTCCCATTAAAAATAATCACAGAATACTATTCTAAAATACGAACGTTTTCCCCCATGAAGTATAAAACAGACCAGTTCCTTTTTGCTAATACTTCTGAGATGATCTCAGGATGACTGCATGAAACACTTTTAATTTTTATCTGGGGAGAAAATTGTTAAATAAACCCTTAAAGTATTATTTGCCAAGCATGCTATGTTTTTCCTTAAGGGTGTTAGAGTCCTGGGGTTGTAGTAATTTGCTGATGACTCAGTTTAGTGCATTTTTGTTCCTGTGACCATTAATAATGTAATGTCCGTTTCCACTTGCTTTTGTCCTTCATCATGGTTTTAGACTTAGAAACTACCTGCAAAGGGGAACAAGAAATTTAAAAATACTTTTGCTTTTTCCTTTTCAAAATAAGTTTTCTTGTTAAATACCCAAATTAAAAACCTCTTCTAATTTATCCCCACTCAAAAGTAAAAATAAATGTTCACTGAGGTAGAAATTTTTACCCAAAAAACGTAATTCTGAGAAACAAATTAGGTTTTATTTGGTAGGGGAAGCTGTTTTCATAATTATCCTGTAAAATAATAAAGAATTCTTTCATGTGCCATACAATCAATTATAACCTTATGACTGAAAGGCTTTTTAAATGGTTAATGTTCCACCCCTACCATCAAATGGTTAATGTTCCCAGTTTGAGCTTTGAGGGTTGTTATAGTCACTAGTTCTGTTTTAAATTAAACACCTAATTAAAAGGAAGCCATTCATAAATAGCAACGTGCTGAAATCAGAATGGAATAATAGTGGCTCCACATACGTCCCGTTTTCCCACAAGGCTCTTAGAATATTTTTCTTCCCCAGGAACAAACTGAAATTTGTCAATGAGCTCAACTGCAACCTTTGCTGAGTATGCAAACCGGCCACGGCTACCACCAGCATGTTTCGGGGTGAGAGAATGGCAGCCATTGTCATCCGCCTCTAGAAATACCCCTAAAGCAGAGTGTGCTCACAGGTTCTTCTGAGACTATTACTAATACTTCCCTGCTTCCTTCTGGCAAGAACATAACTCCATCCAGACCAAGAGAGAAAAAAATTCTCAGCCTTGGGGTTAAATGTGAGTACTTTCAGGAAATC
This sequence comes from Taxidea taxus jeffersonii, assembly GCA_003697995.1. Taxonomy (NCBI): domain Eukaryota; kingdom Metazoa; phylum Chordata; class Mammalia; order Carnivora; family Mustelidae; genus Taxidea; species Taxidea taxus. The sequence goes on from RCUC01157436.1 coordinate 17,952, forward strand.
TCGTAAAAATAAATAAATAAATAAAACTACTACTCACGTATAATGGGGCCTTTAACTGCTCCCCAAACCATTTTTCACCTTCTTAAAGTTGGAGGTTACGGGGTACTTTCTCACATGGGTTTAACACTTGCTGATCACTGAGAAGATTAAAGGCATAAACGGACAAGAGTGGGTGTCAGGACTGCTACCAAAGGCTTCACTCACGCCACCGCAGTTTTGGCATCTGCTTTTCACTTCTGTGCATTCGAATGCCTACTGACAAGATTTGAAAATTTCAGGATCTGTCAAGCACCAGAGCAGAAGAGAGCATGTTCTGAGTATTCCATCATCTAGTGCGGGCTTGTTAGAGAGCTGACCGCCCTCCCTGGCCTCAGGAAGTTTGTTCACATTTCTCTTCCCCAAATATAAAGTGGGGATAAAAGATAGCTTTGTGGGATAAAGGCTGGCAAGGGTGAATGGATGAAATTGTGTCTTAAAATGATTCGAAGTCAGTGCAATTTAAGTAAAAAAAAAAAAATTGTACCTTTAACACATTGTGATCTTACATCAAAGCAAAGGGAATGTAATCTGCTGCTTTTCCATCTGAACAAATCCAATAGCAATCATGCTTATTAAATATTTGCACGTAGTTCTTTCTGTGATAAAATTTGTACTGTCATCCAGGAACTAATTATCTCAAATGAGAGACTGTATGTGAAAGTACCTTGTAAAGTGTAAAATATAAAGCACTATACTTGTCATAATAATAGTAATAGGTATTAAGTGCTTACCCTGTAGCAGGCAATATGTTCGACAAGGGTTTATTTAAACCTCACAGCAACCTTGGGAGATAGATGCTATCACTGCCATTTTAGAAGTGACAAACCTGAGAGACACTGAGTCACTTGCCTGTCCCACACTGCAAGAAGGAGAACCCAAGGAAGCAGGCCAGGTCTGTTAGATTTCCAGACCCAAGCACATCGCCCACACTACCCATGTAAGGGATTATTTTGACAGCGATGACCTTTTTCCCATATGAAAATATGGTGCTTTTTTGTGACTCTGACAATTATACCTCTGAAAATGCAGACGTTATTATAAATTAGAAAGTTGAAACATGGCATGTTTTGTTCATAGAAGCCTTTTTCCAAATGACTCTTCTTATGCAGTATTTACTTGTATAGAAAAGGAAGTAAACACTGCACCCTAGAAGAAATTGCTTTTGTTCTTATTTTGTTGCTTAGATGAGTACAGTTAAGTGCTATAAACACAAGCCGTCACATCATTACTTGTTAACAGTTAGATTCTTAAATATTTGATATTAACCTCTACGGCACCAGAATATATTGGTGACAGCGGCATTATAATCAAGTCCTATTATGTATTCAAATAAATATATAATTACCAATTCTACATATGAATTACATCATCTGGAAATTTCCTGGGATGAAATAATAGATACATAAATAAAAGTTTCCACTGAACATTTTAGTTAAAAATTTATAAGAATCCTATTTTTCAAATATCCACCATATCACTTTTGAATAAAGTAGCAATAAACTATTCCTACTTTACAAAAAGCAACGCCATGTCACAGAAAAGTTCTAAGAGGTGGTGAAACAAAGTAGTTCCATTTATTCTAAAAGTTAGGTAGACGAAAAACTGGCGCAACCATTTAAGGATACTTTTAACCTTTAAAATGTTTTATAAGAGGGACGCCTGGGTGGCTCAGTTGGTTGGGCGGCTGCCTTCGGCTCAGGTCATGATCCCAGCGTCCTGGGATCGAGTCCCACATCGGGCTCCTTGCTCAGCAGTGAGCCTGCTTCTCCCTCTGCCTCTGCCTGCCACTCTGTCTGCCTGTGCTCCCTCCTGTAATCTCTATCTGACAAATAAATAAATAAAATCTTAAAAAAATAAAATAAAATGTTTTATAAGAAACAAATCAATTCCAAATGCTCATTCACCAAAATTAACATTTCAGAGTATTGCAATTAATTTTGCAACATGGTTTATGAAAGAGAGAAGGACTAAGAGCTCACAATATAAACTTTGTTAGAATAATTGACTGTGATAATTGGGGGTTTCATTACAATGCAGAGAAAATCTTTTCTAATATCAAAATATTTTCCTCATTCTACTATTACAGTTCTGTGAAAAGTCTGGGAAAAGATTAGGAGCTATGTTTTGAAGAAACTTGGTGTGAACTTTGCTAACAATAATCCAAATAAGTTTTCAGATTACTCTTTCAAGAAATTGCAGTATTTCATGCAAAACGGTATCCACTTTACCACTAAGGTAATTTTTTACTCACCACGAAATGAAAATCTATATTCTGCTCTCCCTTGCATGTCTCTTTAAAATCTCAAACCAGAGGAATGAGTCACATTTTGGGACCGTTTTCTTTTTTAATCTTCTTCACTCTTCTATTCTGTTTCTAAAGGGACACTTAGTTTTAACTAGATTGCAATTTCATTTGAAAAGAATTGAACAGGCTTTCTAGAATGAGTTAAAGATTACCCATTGAGAGTATTTTTGGCAGCTACCTTTAAAGATGCAAGGATCTGTAAAAAATGGTACATCTAGATTTAATACAGATAATACTTGGTTCTTTGAGATAGAAACGAGGTAATTGTGATATTGGCAGGAAAGATATGTAAGATGTGCTTTTCACTGCTCACATCTCTTTGGACAAGCACAGTTTTCTTTGTAGAATTTTATTACATTGAGAATGCTAAGTACATTAGTGAATTTCTTATACAATGATAGAAACATCTGCTGTCATTTTTAATTCAAATGCTTAAATATATGCAATATTGTTTCATGTTACTTGCAATTAGAGTGTGAAACGCAAGGTGTGCGGTATAAATTATTAATTATACAATCATTTCTATGAAAAATAAAGGGGAAGGTATTAGACTTATACCTTTGTAAACAGTACCTAAACAAATAGTTCAGGGAAAAGCCAAAAGTGAAAACAAAAACTAATAGCAACAAATAACAAAAAATTAAGAATTTTTTTTTCTTTTTTGGCTTTTTTTTAATGGTATCTGTGTGATGGATGCTAACAAAAGTTATTATGGTAATTATTTCACAATATATGTAAGTCAAGCAGTTAAAAAATCATAATAAATAAATGTTTCCCTATGTGCCAAGCACTGCGTTATTCTACAAAAATTAATTAATTCCTTATAACAATCACATGAGGTAGGTAGGTACCCATTTTACAAATGAGGAAAAAGAAGCTTAAAGGATTAAATAAAGGTTTAAATAACTCGTCTGAGGTCACAGACCAAATGCAAGTTTACTAAAATCTTCAATGTAGTCTAGTAACTGTTCCTCATTGTTCAACAGCTACGAAAAACATAACTTTCTTATTCACACTGTCTGTGAGTTTTGGTAACAAAATACCCATTGGCGTTACAGTTCTACATGAAGGAACTCAGAAATAGGGATTTCTGGTATATGTTAAATATACATTTATCATGTCCTAAGTACTAGACCAGGGGACTATGATACAACAGTGAAAGAGAACATAGTCCTTGTTCTCCAAATGAGCAGTCTAAAAGAAGACAAATTATTTAAAAGTTAATTGCAGTAAAACAAGAAAAGTCCTATAAAATAATAATTAATATTTTTTGAGCATTTACAGTGTGCCAGTCATTTTTAATAAGCATCTTATATGTTTATGCAAGTAATCTTCATTGCAATGTATGAGCTAGATATTAAAGAGATAAAGAGGTATATTTAAGATTTGTTGGAACACAGAGAAGAAAGCCCTTCCACTCTATCTAGATAGGCCAGACATTTGAGATAAGTCCTATAGGATGTATATATCCACAAGAAGGAGGGATGTTTCAGTCAGTATAGTGCAAGATAGACCACAGGACCCCAAACACCCCAAATCTTGCTGATTCATAACAAACATTTATATTTGCTCACAAATCCATCAGGTTAGCTTGGGAGTACTTCATATCTTCTCACTCTGGGTCCCAGACTGACAGAGCTTCCACCATCTGGAGCATCACCATTGCTTGAAGCAACAAAGGGGATGTCATAAATAATGCACTGGCTCTCCAAGTCTCTACCTCTAACACGTGTGTCACCTTTGCTCTGTTTTCATTTGCCAGAGTAAGTCACATGGTCACACCTAGCTTTGACAGGGAAAGGAAGTACCATCCTACTATCTACCCAGGAATAATAGGAACACTGGGGAATAACCCTATTGCCTACCAAGGAGTGGAGAGGATAAGTAAACCAAAGATAAAGGACATTTGCAAGGGAATGGGAGTGAGAGAGTGTTTTATAATGGTGGTTTTGATGATAAAAGCATAGGATATGCATAAGGAAAGCATGAGAAAGAGAGGGAAAGTCAGGTGAATGCCAATCATGAAGACTCTTAACACATGTGGGATGTTTAGACTTCACCTTTTAGGCCAAAGGAAGCTATTGTACGATTTTAAGCAGAGGAGAAATACTATCAAAATTTTCATTCAGAAAGGCCAAGCTAGCTGTAAGAAAGAAAAATAAGAAGAAAGTAGAGATGAGGGGACTGACTATATGAGTTTCCTATCTCTGTGTAATAAGTTACCACAATGTAGTAGCTTAAAACGACACAGTTTATTCTCTCACAGTTTCCATAGGTCAGAAGCTGAGCTTACCTGAGTCCTCTGCTTCCAGACCTCACCAAATTGCAATCCAACTGTCACCAGAGGCTCAATGGGGGAAAGAGCCACTGCCAAGCTCCCTCATGTTGTTGGCAGAATTCACTTCCTTGCAGCTACAGGACTGAAGGTTTTAGTTTCTCCTGAAGGCCACCCTCAGCTCCTAAAAAGTCACTTATAGCTCTTCGCCACCTGGCCTTCTTCCAACACGCCCACTTGCTTTTTTCAGTTTATTTATTCAAAGCCAACAAGGGGGAGAGTGTCTTACCTTAGGGAGAGCCTAGACCCTCTTTTTAAAGGGCTCTTAACTGAATAAGTCGGGCCCACTCAGGATAACCTTGATTATCAGTTGATTTTGCAATCAATTGATTCAGGACTCTAATTACATCTGAAAAATCCCTTCACCTTTGCCATATTCTACAGGCTAGAAGTAAGTCACAGGTCTTGCTCACATTCAAGGGAAGGGGATTACATAGGATATGAACACCAGGGAGTGAGAATGACTGGAGCCACCTTACAGTCAGTACAAAATGAACAAAATGAAAGGATATCTCAAGTGTCCAGGTGAAGAGCTGTAAGATCCCAGACTAAGTTAGCTTTAAAAATGTTTAAGAGAGCTTGGAGTCAAGATGACAGAGAAGTAGCAGGCTGAGATGACATCAGGCAGCAGGAGATCAGCTAGATAGCTTATCAAACCATTCTGAACACCTACGAATCCAAAAGGAGATCGAAGAGAAGAAGACCAACAATTCTAGAAACAGAAAATCGACCACTTTCTGAAAGGTAGGACCAGCGGAGAAGTGAATCCAACGCGACGGGAAGATAGACCACGGGGAGAGGGGCTGGCTCCTGGCAAGCGGCGAAGCAATGGAGCACAAAATCAGGACTTTTAAAAGTCTGCTCCATGGAGGGACATCGCTCCAGAGGCTAAACTGAGGTGAAGACCTTGTGGGGACAGCGTGGCCTCAGGTCCCGCGGGGTCACAGAAGGATCAGGGGTATCTGAGTGTCGCAGAGCTCACAGGTATTAGAGCGGGGAAGCCGGATACAGAGACAGAGCCGAGGAGTGAGCTCTCAATTCGGGGTTACCTTGAACCATAATCCGTGACACAGGCTGGTGCTCTGTGCGTGGGGTCCCCACAAGATCTGGGGAGACTCTGACCTGGGAGAGCCCAGGGATCTGCGGGGTTCGGAGACTCCAGGTGGGGCTGTGTGCCAGAGACAGAGATGCCTGGTCACAGGCTAGGTGACCTCGGAGCACAGCTGGAGGCCAGGGAAACGGGAGTGATTAAGCGCTTTTCTCTAAGGGTACACTGAAGAGTGGGGCCCCGAGCTCTCGGCCAGGAGGAGCCGGAGATTAGAAGGCTGCCATTTTCATTCCCGTCCTCCAGAACTCTACAGAAAGTGTTCAGGGAACAAAAGCTCCCGAAAGTGAACCCAAGAGGATTACTTAGCCCGGCCCCTGGTAAGGGCTGTGCAATTCCGCCTGGGGCAGAGACACTTGAAAATCACAACAGGCCTCTCCCCCAGAATATCAACAAGAAATCCAGCCAAGACCAAGTCCACTTACCAAGGAGAACAGCGGAATTCCAGAGGAGGAGAAAGCAAAGCATGGAATTCATGGCTTTCTCCTCATGAATCTTTAGTCTTGCAAAGTTAATTAATTTTTTTAATTTTTTTCTCTTCTGCTATTTTATTTAACTTTTACCCTTTCCTCTTTTAACTTTTTTAGCTAGTTTATCTTAATAACTTTCTTAAAAAAATCTTTTTTGAACCTTTATTATTATAGTCAATATTTTATCCTTCATTGTATCTAACTTTATTCTTTGTATACACATGGGTTTTTTTCTTCTAAAAAATTTGGGGTACAACTTCTTCTAATAGATCAAAATTCACCCTAAATCTAGCACCAGGCTTGATCTACTCTCCAGCCCAAGCAAGATATCTCCACTTTCTTTTTTTTTTATTCTCCCTACCAACTTACCTTATTAACTCCTTTGTTAGAAATTTTTAAAAAATTTTTTTCTATCATCTTTATAGTCATATTCCATCACTTCATTGTGTTTACCCTTATATATGTTTTTCATTCTTTAAAATTTTGGGAAGTAGTTTCTTCTACGAGACCAAAATACTCCCAAAATTAAGTGGGTGACCTATTCTAGTCACCAGTCTAATATATATATATTTTTTTCTTTCTTTATATTTTTTCTTTATTTCTGTTTTTTTTTTCTCTTCTCTGAACTTCTTTTTACCCCCTTTCTCCCCCCCCCCCCCACGATTTGGGGTCTCTTCTGATTTGGTTAAAGCACATTGTCCTGGGTTCTTTGCCAACCTTTTGGTATTACATTTGCTCTTTCATATATTCTTATTTGGACAAAATGACAAGGCGGAAAAACTCACCACAAAAAAAGAACAGGAGGCAGTACTGAAGGCTAGGGACCTAATCAATACAGACATTGGTAATATGTCAGATCTAGAATTCAGGATGGTGATTCTCAAGGTTCTAGCCGGGCTCGAAAAAGGCATGGAAGATATTAGAGAAACGCTGTCCAGAGAAATAAAAGCCCTTTCTGGAGAAATAAAAGAACTATAATCTAACCAAGTTGAAATAAAAAAAGCTATTAATGAGGCACAATCAAAAATGGAGGCTCTTACTGCTAGGATAAATGAGACAGAAGAAAGGATTAGTGATATAGAAGACCAAATGACAGAGAATAAAGAAGCTGAGCAAAACAGAGACAAACAACTACTGGACCACGAGGGGAGAATTCGAGAGATAAGTGATACCATAAGACGAAACAACATTAGAATAATTGGGATTCCGGAAGAAGAAGAAAGAGAGAGGGGAGCAAAAGGTATATTGGAGAGAATTATTGTAGAGAATTTCCCTAATATGGCAAAGGGAACAAGCATCAAAATCCAGGAGGTGCACAGAACACCCCTCAAAATCAATAAGAATAGGTCCACACCCTGTCATCTAATAGTAAAATTTACAAGTCTTAGTGACAAAGAGAAAATCCTGAAAGCAGCCTGGGACAAGAAGTCTGTAACATACAATGGTAAAAATATTAGATTGGCAGCAGACTTATCCACAGAGACCTGGAAGGTCAGAAAGAACTGGCATGATATATCCAGAGCCCTAAACGAGAAAAACATGCAGCCAAGAATACTATATCCAGCTAGGTTATCATTGAAAATAGAAGGAGAGATAAAAAGCTTCCAGGACAAACAAAAACTGAAAGAATTTGCAAACACCAAACCAGCTCTACAGGAAATATTGAAAGGGGTCCTCTAAACAAAGAGAGACCCTAAAAGTAGTAGATCAGAAAGGAACAGAGACAATATACAGTAACAATCACCTTACAGGCAATACAATGGCACTAAATTCATATCTCTCAATAGTGACCCTGAATGTAAATGGGCTAAATGCCCCAATCAAAAGACACAGGGTTTCAGAATGGATAAAAAACCAAAACCCATCAATATGCTGCCTACAAGAAACTCGTTTTAGACCTGAAGACACCTCCAGATTGAACGTGAGGGGGTGGAAAACAATTTACCATGCTAATGGACATCAGAAGAAAGCTGGGGTGGCAATCCTTATATCAGATCAATTAGATTTTAAGCCAAAGACTATAATAAGAGATGAGGAAGGACACTATATCATACTCAAAGGGTCTGTCCAACAAGAAGATCTAACAATTTTAAATATCTATGCCCCTAACATGGGGGCAGCCAACTATATAAACCAATTAATAACAAAATCAAAGAAACACATTGACAATAATACAATAATGGTAGGGGACTTTAACACGCCCCCTCATGGAAATGGACAGATCATCCAAACAAAAGATCAACAAGGAAATAAAGGTCTTAGGGACACCTGGGTCGCTCAGAGGGTTAAGCCTCTGCCTTCAGCTCCGGTCATGATCTCAGGGTCCTGGGATCGAGTCCCGCATCGGGTTCTCTGCTCAGCAGGGAGCCTGCTTCCCCACCCCCTCTCTCTGCCTGCCTCTCTGCCTACTTGTGATCTCTCTCTCTCTCTGTCAAATAAATAAATAAAATCTTAAAAAAAAAAAAAGGTCTTAAATGACACACTGGAGCAGATGGGCATCACAGATATATTCAGAACATTCCATCCCAAAGCAACAGAACACATTCTTCTCTAGTGCCCATGGAACATTCTCCAGAATAGATCACATTCTGGGTCATAAATCAGGTCTCAACCAGTAACAAAAGATTGGGATCATTCCCTGCATATTTTCAGACCACAATGCTCTGAAGCTAGAATTCAATCACAAGAGGAAATTTGGAAAGAGCACAAATACATGGAGACTCAACAGCATCCTTCTAAAGAATGAATGGGTCAACCAGGAAATTAAAGAAGAATTGAAAAAAATCATGGAAAGAAATGATAATGAAAATACAACAGTCCAAAATCTGGGGGACACAGTAAAGGCAGTCCTGAGAGGAAAATATATAGCGATACAAGCCTTTCTCAAGAAACAAGAAAGGTCTCAAATACACAACCTAACCTACACCTAAAGGAGCTCGAGAAAGAACAACAAAGAAAGCCTAAACCCAGTAGGAGAAGAGAAATAATAAAGATCAAAGCAGAAATCAATGAAATAGAAACCAAAAAGACAATAGAACAAATCAACAAAACTAGGAGCTGGTTCTTTGAAAGAATTAATAAGATTGATAAACCCCTGGCCAGACTTATCAAAAAGAAAGGAGAAAGGACCCAAATAAATAAAATCATGAAGAGAAGAGATCACAACCAACACCAAAGAAATACAAACAATTATAAGAACATATTATGAGCAACTCTATGCCAACAAATTTGACAATCTGGAAGAAATGGATGCTTTCCTAGACACATATAAACTGCCAAAACTGAACCAGGAAGAAATAGAAAACCTGATCAGGCCCATAACCAGTAAGGAGGTTGAAACAGTCATCATATATCTCCAAGCAAACAAAAGCCCAGGGCCAGATGGCTTCCCAGGGGAATTCTACCAAACATTTAAAGAAGAATTAATTCCTATTCTCCTGAAACTGTTCCGAAAAGTAGAAATGGAAGGAAAACTTCCAAACTCATTTTATGAGGCCAGCATCACCTTGATCCCCAAACCAGACAAGGATCCCATCAAAAAAGAGAATTACAGACCAATATCCTTGATGAACACAGATTCGAAAATTCTCACCAAAATACTAGCCAATAGGATCCAACTGTACATTAAAAGTATTATTCACCACAACCAAGTGGGATTTATTCCAGGGCAGCAAGGCTGGTTCAACATCCGCAAATCAATTAATGTGATACATTAAGAAAAGAAAGAACAAGAACCATATGATACTCTCAATAGATGCTGAAAAAGCATTTGACAAAGTACAGCATCCCTTCCTGATCAAAACTCTTCAAAGTGTAGGGATAGAGGGCACATACCTCAATATTATCAAAGCCATCTATGAAAAACCCACTGCAAATATCATTCTCAATGGAGAAAAACTGAGAGCTTTTCCGCTAAGGTCAGGAACATGGCAGGGATGTCCATTATCACCACTGCTATTCAACATAGTAGTAGAAGTCCTAGCCTCAGCAATCAGACAACAAAAAGAAATGAAAGGGGACACCTGGGTGGCTCAGTGGGTTAAGTCGCTGCCTTCGGCTCAGGTCATGATCCCAGGGTCCTGGGATCGGTCCCGCATCGGGCTCTCTGCTGGGCAGGGAGCCTGCTTCTCCCCTCCCCTCTCTGCCTGCCTCTCTGCCTACTTGTGTGATCTCTGTCTGTCAAATAAATAAATAAAATCTTAAAAAAAAAAAAAGAAATTAAAGGCATTCAAATTGGCAAAGAAGAAGTCAAACTATCACTCTTTGCAGATGATATGATACTATATGTGGAAAACCCAAAAGGCTCCACTCCAAAACTGCTAGAAGTTGTACAGGAATTCAGTAAAGTATCAGGATATAAAATCAATGCACAGAAATCAGTTGCATTTCTTTACACCAACAACAAGACAGAAGAATGAGAAATTAAGGAGTCAATCCCATTTACAATAACACCCAAAACCATAAGATACCTAGGAATCAACCTATCCAAAGAGGCAAAGAATCTATACTCAGAGAACTATAAAGTACTCATGAAAGAAATTGAGGAAGACACAAAGAAATGGAAAAATGTTCCACGCTCATGGATTGGAAGAATAAATATTGTGAAAATGTCTATGCTACCTAAAGCTATCTACACATTTAATGCAATGCCTATCAAAATCCCATCCAGTTTTTTCAAAGAAATGGAACAAATAATCCTAACATTTACATGGAACCAGAAAAGACCTCAAATAGCCAAAGGGATACTGAAAAAGAAAGCCAAAGTTGGTGGCATCACAATTCCAGACTTCAAGCTCTATTACAAAGCTGTCATCATCAAGACAGTATGGTACTGGCACAAAAACAGACACATAGATCAATGGAACAGAATAGAGAGCCCAGAAATAGACCCTCAACTCTATGGTCAACTAATCTTCGACAAAACAGGAAAGAATATCCAATGGAAAAAAGACAGCCTCTTCAACAAATGGTGTTGGGAAAATTGGACAGCCACATGCAGAAAAATGAAATTGGACCGTTTCCTTACACCACACACGAAAATAGACTCAAAATGGATGAAGGACCTCAACGTGAGAAAGGAATCCATCAAAATCCTTGAGGAGAACACAGGCAGCAACCTCTTCGACCTCAGCCGCAGCAACTTCTTCTAGGAACAACGCCAAAGGCAAGGGAAGCAAGGGAAAAAATGAACTATTGGGACTTCATCAAGATCAAAAGCTTTTGCACAGCAAAGGAAACAGTCAACAAAACCAAAAGACAACTGACAGAATGGGAGAAGATATTTGCAAACGACATATCAGATAAAGGGCTAGTATCCAAAATCTATAAAGAGCTTAGCAAACTCAATACCCAAAGAACAAATAGTCCAATCAAGAAATGGGCAGAGGACATGAACAGACATTTCTGCAAAGAAGACATCCAGATGGCCAACAGACACATGAAAAAGTGCTCCACATCACTGGGCATCAGGGAAATACAAATCAAAACCACAATGAGATACCACCTCACACCAGTCAGAATGGCTAAAATTAACAAGTCAGGAAATGACAGATGCTGGCGAGGATGCAGAGAAAGGGGAACCCTCCTACACTGCTGGTGGGAATGCAAGCTGGTGCAACCACTCTGGAAAACAGCTTGGAGGTTCCTCAAAAAATTGAAAATAGAGCTACCCTATGACCCAGCAATTGCACTACTGGGTATTTACCCTAAAGATACAAACGTAGTGATCCAAAGGGGCACGTGCACCCGAATGTTTATAGCAGCAATGTCCACAATAGCCAAGTTATGGAAAGAACCTAGATGTCCATCAACAGATGAATGGATAAAGAAGAGGTGGTATATATATACAATGGAATACCATGCAGCCATCAAAAGAAATGAAATCTTGCCATTTGCAATGACATGGATGGAATTAGAGGGTATTATGCTTAGCAAAATAAGTCAATCGAAGAAAGACAACTATCATATGATCTCCCTGATATGAGAAAGTGGAGATGCAATGGGGGTGGGGGTTAGGGGGTAGGAAAAGAATAAATGAAACAAGATGGGATCGGGAGGGAGACAAACCAAAAGAGACTCTTAATGTCATAAAACAAACTGAGGGGGGTGGGGGGAGGGGTGTTGGGAGAAGGTGGTGGGGTTACATTATATGTTTAAATAAAAATTAAATATAAATTTTTAAAAAAGAACGAAAAAAGGAAAAAAATGTTTGAGAGATACACTTATACCTTATATATAATTTGACTTTTTATTAAACTTCAGGTAATTATTAGTTTGGTCTTTCTTGTCTTATCTGTACAACTGAACTATGATAATATTCAATGTAAGTGTTTTGAAATTTAAAAGAAAAGAACAGGAAAAATTTCAAGTATCTGAATCACTCTAGCTAAGAGCAAAACAAAGCAATATATATGAATATGAGATTATCAAGCATTTTATGACTTGAAAAATAGAGTACAGTACTTTCAACCAAAGTAATTGTTTTAAAACATATATCTATACACATTTGTATAACTTTTCATGGGAAAGAAATTTCATGAGTATTGTGTAAGGTCCTAGCTTATATAATCTGAACTCCAATTTGGGAAAAAAATAAAAATCAAACAAATGTCAAAATGTCAATCAACATCTGAAATGCAGAGACATTTAACTGCTGTCTTAGAAAGTGACTGACTACCTGGCCTGGTTGGTTCTAACCAGAAGCACCAGTCATATTTGCTGATTCTTTTTTTTTTTAATTTTTTTTAAGATTTTATTTATTTATTAGTTAGAGAGAGAGAGAGAGAGCGGGAACACAGGCAGACAGAGAGGCAGGCAGAGGCAGAGGGAGGAGCAGGCTCCCTGCCGAGCAAGGAGCCTGATGTGGGACTTGATCCCAGGACGCTGGGATTATGACCTGAGCCGAAGGCAGCCGCCCAACCAACTGAGCCACCCAGGCGTCCCACATTTGCTGATTCTGAACAATAAATATACATGACTGACTATAGGGAGAGAATAAGTAGGGTAATGTCCATTGACGGCCACATATCAATTACCCTGTTATACCTTTAGAGAACTCCTTAATGCCTGCATTCTTGAAATGCAACAAAAATGACCAATACAATTATTTTAGAGTCCATAAACTACCATATAGTTTAGCTGAAATTAGAGGCACCTGGCAACTGAGGGAGACCAGATCAGAACAGAAGGAAAACACACTGCGAAAAGGTTGGTTTCACCCCTTTACAACTGAAATGCACTGGTTATGAAAGTTGTGGAACAATCTTTAAGTGAAGACTCAATCTCTAGACTCAACTTTAACCCAAAAGTAGAAACCAGGGTGGGAATCTCCCCAGCTTTCATTATCCCTCAAAGACAAATTTCATGCATCTCTGCTACCCAGAATCTCCAGGACTCCCCAACACTTAACATTCATGAGTACGTTTTGCACCCTGAGCTTCAAAATGTCATTTTATTTGCATCAAAGAAAAAATAATTATTGCATAGGAAATGAATCAGCAGTTTCTTTCTAAAATCCCCCTGTGTGTGTGAATAAAAACATCATGGGATTGCCAGGAACCCAAACAGCCCAAATACCACCTCAGTGTGCTTGCTTTTTAGAATTCTGCAACATGCACACTGCTGCCTGCTGAGGATGTGAAAGGAGACAAGTCAGAGAAGATAATGAACCAATTTCAGTTGTCTTCACATTCTGTCAAAGGGAACATTGGAAAAGTGTTTATCACTATTATTTATATAACATTGAAAGAAAAAAGATTTTGAAATTTGTTGTTGGTCTAGAAGGATTGGCTAACACTCCATGGATAAAAACCAAGAGATAATCACATAGTCAGACTGCAGTATTTCACTCAAAGGGCAACGCTGAAAAAAGAGGGTTCCCTAAACTTTTGTGTTCTCCCAAACATTTTACATATAAAAATTACCGCAAAAGTATATGCCAAGGATTTTTTTTATCACAATCATACCCATTACCGATTGAACAAATAACATGAATATAGCATCTTCTGGGGAAAAAATCTTATTTAACAATTATTGCCATATGATACAATAAACTAATTATATATCAATGTACAATATGGCAAGTTTTAACATATATTTATAGGCATGCACAATTTTTTCCTCATTCCCATTTGTATTTTCTATTCCTGTCCCTCACTAGCCCTACTTCCCTTAACTCTAAGCAGCCCTAGATCTGCACTAAATTACTTTTTTTTTTTTTAGATTTTATTTAATTTCAAGTTAGTTAACATATATATAGTATATTATTTCCGGGGTAATATTTAGTGATTCATCAGTTGCACATAACACCCAGTGCTCATTACATCACATGCCTCCTCAATGCCCATCAGTCAATTATCCCATCTCCCCATCCACCTTCCCTCCAGCAACCCTCAGTTTGTTCCCTAGAGTCTTGTATGATTTGCCTCCCTGTCTTTATCTTCTTTTATTTTTCCTTCCCTTCCCCATGTTCATCAGTGCACTGCATTACTTTAAATTTCTTTGCACTTCTGAGAATTTTATGTAAGTGGTACTATTTATGTCTTGCTTTTTTCACTCTGCATTAATTATTTTGAAATTCATCTGTGTTGTTGGACTCATCATTCTCTTTCATTACTGAGTGGTATTCCATTGCATAGATACAACACAATTTATCTATTCACCTACTGAGGGATATCTGGATTGTTTCTAGGTCGGGGCTATTATAAATAAAGCTGCTAAGAACAACCATGTTCAAGTCTGTGTATAGGCATAAGCTCTCTTTTCCTCTTGGGTAAATACCTAGGAGCAAAATGACCAGGTCATATGGTAAGAGTATGCTTAACATTTTTATAAAACTGCCTAACTAGTTCCCAAACTCACCTACATTCCTGTTTTACATATATCAGTTCTGGCTCATCTACATCCTCATCAACTCTTGATGGGATCAGTCCTTTTCATCCTAACCATTCTAAAAGGTGTGTGGTGGTATTCACTGTAGTTTTACTTTGCATTTCCTTGATGAATAATGATATTGAGCATCTTCTAATGTGTTTATTTTCTATCTGTATATATTTTTTGGTGATATCTCTGTTCAAATCTTTTGCCTGTTTTTAATTTGGATTATGTATCTTTTATCAGATGTAGGCTTTGAAGATACTTTCTCCCAGTCTTTGGTTTCTCATTTCATTCTCTTACAGCATCTTTGAAAAGCAGTTTTTAATTTTAATGAAGTCCAATTTATCAAGTTTTCTTGCAGATTGTTTTCATATGAATGATATGTTTAACTAAGCCACAGTCATGAAGGTTTTCTTGTATGCAATTTCTTCTAGCAGTTTTATATTTTTAGGTTTTACATAAGATCTCTATCTATTGGAGGTTTTTTTTTAGAAAGAGGGGGGTAGGAGCAGAGGGAGAAGGAGGGAGAGAATCTTTTTTTTTTTTAATTCATGTTAGTTAACATATAGTGTATTATTACTTGCAGGGTAGAATGTAGGGATTCATCAGTTGCATAGAACACCAGTACTCATTACATCAAGTACCCTCCTTAGTGCCCATCACCCAGTTACCCCATCCCCCCAACCCACATCCCCTCCAGCCACCTGTTTTTTATGATTTGCCTCTCTCTCTGTTTTTATCTTATTTTTCTTTCCCTTCCCCTATTTTCATCTGTTTTGTTTCTTAAATTCCACATATGAGTGAAATCATATGGTATTTGTCTTTCTCTGGCTGACTTATTTCACTTAGTGTAACACTCTCTAGTTCCATCTACATTGTTGCAAATGGCAAGATTTCATTCTTTTTGATGGCTGAGTAATATTCCATTGTATGTATGTATGTGTGTATATATATACACACATATGTGGTATATATATACATATATATACCACATCTCCCTTATCCATTCATCCCTTGATGACGTCTGAGCTTTTTCCACATTTTGGCTATTGTGGACATTGCTGCTACAAACATTGGGGTGCATGTGTCCCTTAGAATCACTCCTTTTGTGTCCTTTTGATAAAGACCTAGCTAAGACATTTTGATAAAGACCAACTGCTGGGTCATAGGATAGTTCTACTTTTAACTTTTTGAGGAACCTCCATACTGTTTTCCAGAGTGTGCTCCAATTTGCATTCCCACCAATGTAAGAGGGTGCCCCTTTCTCTGTATCCTTGCCATCATCACCTTTCCTGAGTTGTTAACTTTAGTTTTTCTGACTGGTGTGAGGTGGTATCTCATTGTGGTTTTGATTTGCATTTCCCTGATGTTGAGGGATGCTGAGCATTTTTTTAATGTGTCTGTTAGCTATCCATGTGTCTTTTTTGGAGAAATGTCTGTTCATGCCTTCTGCCCATTTGTTGATTGGATTTCTTATTTTGAGGGTGTTGAGTTTAGTAAGTTCTTTATAGATTTTGGATACTAGTTTTTTATCTGTCAAGATTTGCCGTTTGCAAATATCGTCTCCCATTCTGTCAGTTGCCTTTTAGTTTTGTTGGTTGTCTCCTTTGCTGTGCAAAAGCTTTTTATCCTGATGAAGTCCCAATAGTTCATTTTTGCCTTTGTTTCCCTTGCCTCTGGAGACATGTCTAGCAAGAAGTTGCCTGGCCAAGGCCAAAGAGGTTGCTGCCTGTGTTCTCCTCTCCTCTCCTCTCGGTTGATGGATTCCTATCTCATATTTAGGAATCTTAAGCAGGCTCCAGGCCCAGCACGGAGCCTGACCTGGGACTCAATCTCACAGCCCTGAGATCTTGACCCCAGCTAAAATCAAGAATCAGATGCTAAACCAATTAAGCCACTCCAGATGCTGCAAGATTTGTATCTATCTTGAGTTAATGTTTATACATGATATGAAGTGCTGATGAAGGGTTTATTTTTCACATATATTCAATATTCCAGAACCATTTGATTAAAAGATTTTTCACCCCTGAATTGTCTGTGCACCTTTGTCAAAAATCAATTTGTCTTAAAAATGTGGGTATCTCTCTGGACTTTCTACTTCATTACATTGATTTATTCATCTGTCTTAACTAAGAGCACACCATCTTGATTATTGCAGCTCTGTAATAACCCTTGAACAAAGATCATATGAGCACATGAACTGTATTTTTGTTTTTCCTTTTCTTCAAAATTGTTTTGACTATTCTACATTCTGTGCATTTCCTTATGAACATTAGACTCCACTCACTAATTTCTATAAAAATGTGCGTGAAGATTTTTATTGAGATTGCAGTGAATCTATGGATAATTTGGGGACACTTGATATCTTAACAATATGTAGGGTTCCTATATATATCAGGGCACACCTCTTCATTTATTGAGGTCTTTAACTTGCTTAGTGATATTTTGCAACTTCTAGCACATAGGTGTTACACATATTTTGTCAGATTTATGCCTAAGTATTTTACATTTTTATGCTATATAAATATTATTTATTTCAATTTCTAATTGCTTATCAGTAGTATATAGATATATAATTATAACATATAGAACATAATATAATGGTATTTAATATATTATAACATAACTGAATAGCTTATGTTCTGCAACCTTGATAGAGTTCATTTAGTACTATATTCATAGACTCAAGGTTTTCTGCATGTCACCTGCCAAAAGAACAGTTTTACTTCTCCCTTTCTAGCCGAGATGCCTTTTCTTCCACTTGCCAGTTGTACTGGCTAGTACTTTCCATATAATTCAACATGATATTGAATAGAAATGATGAAAACACACATCATTTCCTTGTTCCTGATTTTAGGAGTGCATTAATTCTTTGCCCATTAAGTATGATGTTAGCTCTAGATTTTTCATTGATTGTCTTTATGGGTTGAAGAAGTGCCTACCTATTCCTAGTTTCCTCAGAGTTTTTATCAGGAATAGGTGTTGGCTTTTGTACAATGCTGTTTATGAATCTAATGAGATGGACATATGATTTTTCTTTTTTTAATTTTTTTTTTAATTTGACAGAGAGAGAGATCACAAGTAGGCAGGGAGGCAGGCAGAGAGAGAGGGAAGCGGGCTCCCCACCGAGCAGAGAGCCCGACATGGGGCTTGATCCCGGGACCCCAGGATGAAGCCCAGCTGAAGGCAGAGGCTTAACCCACTGGGCCACCCAGGTGCCCCTGATTTTTCTTTTTTTAGTTTGTTAATAGACTACTGGGTTTTTTAAATTTTTTTTAAATGTATTTGACAGACAGAGATCACAAGTAGGCAGAGAGGCAGGCAGAGAGAGAGGAGGAAGCAGACTCCCTGCGGAGCAGAGAGCCCGACGCAGGGCTCGATCCCAGGACCCTGGGATCATGACCTGAGCCGAAGGCAGAGGCTTCAACCCACTGAGCCACCCAGGCGCCCCTAGACTACTTGTTTTTAAAGATTTTATTTACTTGATAGAGAGAGAGAGAGAGCACAAGTAGAGGAAGAGGCAGTAAGAGGGAGAAGCAGGCTCTGCATTGCGGGGCTTGATCCCAAGACCCTGAGATCATGACCTGTGCCAAAGGCAGACACTGAACCAACTGAGCCACAAGATGCTCCAATATTTTTATTGGTTGATTTTCAAGTGTTAACCTGTCTTACACCCCTAGGATAAACTCCATTGGTCACAGTGTATCCTTTTCTTTTTTTTTTTTTTAATTTGTCAGAGAGAGAGAGAGAGCACAGGCAGACAGAGTGGTAGGCAGAGGCAGAGGGAGAAGCAGGCTCCTTGCTCGGCAGGGAGCCCGATGTGGGACTCGATCCCAGGACGCTGGGATCATGACCTGAGCCGAAGGCAGCCGCTTAACCAACTGAGCCACCCAGGCGTCCCCACAATGTATCCTTTTTGTATATTGTTGAATTTGATTTGCCAAAATTGTATTTAGAACTTTTGCATATATGTTAATGAGAGATATGTGTCTGTAGTTTTGTTTTTTTAATTTTTAAAATTAAAATATAATGTATTATTTGTTTCAGGGGTACAGGTCTGTGATTCATCAGTCTTGCACAATTCACAGTGCTCACCACAGCACATACCTTCCCCAATGTCCATCACCCAGCCACCCCATCTTTCCCAACCCTTCCCTCCAGCAACTCTCAGTTTGTTTCCTGAGATTAAGAGTTTCTTATGGTGTGTTTCCCTCTCTGGTTTTGTCTTATTTCATTTTTCCTTCTCTTTCCCTATGATCCTCTATCTTGTTTCTCAAATTCCTCATATCAGTGAGATATGATAATTGTCTTTGCTGGTTGACTTATTTCGCTTAGCATAATACCCTCTAGTTCCATCCACATCATAGCAAATGGCAAGATTCCATGTTTTTTGATGGCTGCATAATATTCCATTGTAGATATATACCACATGTTCTTTATCCATTCATCTGTTGATGGACATCTAGGCTCTTTCTATAGTTTGGCTATTGTGGACACTGCTGCTATAAACATTGGGGTTTATATGGCATGTCCCCCTTCGGATCACTACAATTGTATCTTTAGGGTAAATACCCAGTAGGGCAATTGCTGGGTCATAGGGTAGCTCTGTTTCCAACTTTTTGAGGAACGGCCATACTGTTTTCCAGAATGGCTGCACCAGCTTGCATTCCCACCAACAGTGTAGGAGGGGTCCTCTTTCTCCGCATCCTCACCAACACCTGTCATTTCCTGACTTTTAATTTTAGCCATTCTGACTGGTGTGAGGTGGTATCTCTCACTATAGTTTTGATTTGTATTTCCCTGATGCCAAAGGATGTTGAGCACTTTTTCATGTGTCTGTTGGCCATTTGGATGTCTTCTTTGCAGAAATGTCTGTTCATGTCTTCTGCCCATTTATTGATTAGATTATTTGTTTTTTGGGTATTGAGTCTGATAAGTTCTTTACAGATTTTGGATACTAGCCCTTTATCTGATATGTCATTTGCAAATATCTTCTCCCATTCTGTCGGTTGTCTTTTGTTCTGTTGACTGTTTCCTTTGCTGTACAAAAACTTTCTATCTTAATAAAGTTCCAATAGTTCATTTTTGCCCTTGCTTCCCTTGTCTTTGGTGATGTTTCTAGGTGCAGTTTTTTTTTTCTTACTGGTATCTGAGTTATTCAATTTCTTTAATAGATATAAGAATATTCAAGTGATCTATTTCTCTTGAGAGAGCTTTAGTAGTTTGCATCTCTCAAGCAATTGTTCCATTTCATCTATGTTGTTAAACTTACTGGCCTAAAGTTGTTTGAAATAATTTTTATCCTTTACATAGCTATAACACAGACTGTGATTTCCTCTCTCATTCCTTATACTGGTAATTTGTGTCTTGCCTCTTTTTTTTCTTGATCACTCTGACTAGAAGTTGATCACTTTGTTTTCTTCAAAGACTCAGCTGTTGGTTTCCTTGACTATTCTCTCCTGTTTTTGTTTTCTATTTCATTTATTTCTACTCTTTATTATTTCCTTTCTTCGGTCTATTTTATTTATTTTTTAAAAGATTTTATTTATTTATGGACAGAGATCACAAATAGGCAGAGAGGCAGGCGGGGGGGAGGGGTTGGGAAGCAGGCTCCCTGCCGAGCAGAGAGCCCGATGCAGGGCTCCACCCCAGGACCCTGGGATCATGACCTGAGCTGAAGGCAGAGGCTTTAACCCACTGAGCCACCCAGGTGCCCCTCTTCTGTCTATTTTAGATATAATCTGCTCTTCTTTTTCTAGTTTCCGAAGTAGAAGCTGAGTTCTTTTATTTGAGACTTTTCTTCCTTTCTATTGTAGGCACTTGGTATTATAAATGTCCCACTAAGTACTACTTTAGCAGCAGTATCCTACGTGTTTTGGTGTGTTGTGTTTCCCTTTTAGTTCACTTCAAAATACTTAAATTTTTCTTTTGATTTCTTCTTTGTTCCATAATCCAATTATTTAGGATTTAGAAATGCGTTCTTCAGTTTACAGAGATCTTCTGGTTATTGATGCCTAACTTAACTCCATAGTGACCAGAGAAGATATGTTTTCCTAACATGAAAACCTTTAAACTCATTTAAACATGTTCTATGCCCCAAGATATCATTTATCTTGGTAAATGACCTGCTGCATATGAAAAGAATATGCAGGGTCACCTGGGTGGCTCAGTCCTTAAGCCTCTGCTTTTGGCCCAGGTCATGGTCCCAGGGTCCTAGGATTGCCCGAATTGATTCCCACTGCTGGGTAAGAAGCCTGCTTCTCCTTGTCCTACTCCTCCTGCTTGTGTTCCCTCTCTCGCTGTCTGCCAAATAAATAAATAAAATCTTTAGAAAAGAAAAGAATATGCATTCTGCTTTTTTGGATGGGGTTTTTAAAAATGTCAGTTGGCTAAAGTTTGTTAATAGTATTGTTCAAGTCTTTTATGTCCTTGCTGATTTTCTGTATAGTTGTTCCATCAATCTGAGAGAAAGGTTTATAATCTCTGACTATAATTGTGCATTTGTCTACTCCTTGATGTCCTATCAGTTTGTGTTTCCTGTATTTTGAATTTTTGCCAGCTGCATAAATGTTTTGGATTATTATGCCTCATGATAATGTGACTCTTTCATTATTATGAAATCACATTCTTCAACCCTACTAATAGTCGTTCTAAATTTTACTTTGTTTTTTATCAATAACCATTCCAGCTTTTATATAATTAATATTAGCATGAAATACATTTTCCCCTTTGTTATTTTTTTTAAAGATTTTATTTTATTTATTTGACAGAGAGAGATCACAAGTAGGCAGAAAGACAGGCAGAGAGAAAGGGGGAAGCAGGCTCCCCGCTGAGCAGAGAGCCTGATGTGGGGCTCGATCCCAGGACCCTGAGATCACGACCTGAGCCAAAGGCAGAGGCTTTAACCCACTGAGCCACCCAAGCGCCCCCCCTTTGTTATTTTTTACCTACTTGTGTCTTTATATTTAATCTGTGTTTCTTGTAAGCAGCATATTATTGAGTTTTGCTTTTATTCAATGTGACAATTTATACCTTACAATTAGAGTATTCAGACCATTTACATTTAATGCCATCATTGATGTGGTTAATTTATTAGAGTCTATCACATTACTGTTTTTTTTCTCTATGGCTCATCTGTTATTTCCCCTTTCTCCTCTTTTTTCTACCTTCTTTTGAATTAAATAAAATAAATATATATTTTGCTGGGTATAGAATTCTAGACTGACAATTTTGCCCTCACTACTTGAAAGCAGGTTGCTCCACTATTTTTTCACTGGCAGTGTGTCAAATGAGAACTGTATAGTCATCTTTATCTTTTTTCCTCTGTTTTTAATATGTATATGGAAGCAAAAAAAAAAATCACCCATATTTGATTTAAATGATGAGATTTGGGACTTTTGAGCTAATGAAATTTAGATGAAATTTTTTGCTTTGTGTTGATGCTATAATTGGAGATCTTAAGACAGAGTGAATGTATTTTACTTGTGGGACATGTACAGATACACTTGGGAGACAGAAAAATGGACTATGTTTAGCAGAAAAATGGTTCTCAGAGATCTCATGTTCTGATTCATGAAATCTATGAATATGTTATGTTAGATGTAAATTAAATTTGCAGATGGAGTAAAGGTTGTTAATCAGATGACCTTATTTTTTTTAAAGATTTTATTTATTTATTTGACAGATCACAAGTAGGCAGAGAAGCAGGCAAAGAGGGGGGGCGGGAAGCAGGCTCCCTGCTGAGCAGAGAGCCTGATGTGGGGCTCCATCCCAGGACCCTGGGATCACAACCTGAGCTGAAGGCAGAGGCTTTAACCCACTGAGCCACCCAGGCGTCCCTCAGATGACCTTAAAATAGGGAAATTATCCTGCATTATCTGTGTAAGTCCAATCTAATCACAAGGGTTTTTAAAAATGGAAGAGAGAAGCAGAATAGAGTGAGAAAAAGAAATTTAACTATGGAAGCGGGATCACAGAAATGTTATGTGCTGGGTTTGAAGACAGAGGAAGGAGCCATAAGCCAAGGAATGTAAGCAGCCTCTAGACACTCAAAGAGACAAAGAAGCCAATTCTTTCCAATAACTTCCAGAAACGGATGCAGCCCTTGGTGATACCTTGTTTTTAGCCCAGTGAGACCCATGTCAGACTTCTGATCAACAAAACTGTAAGATAATAAATCTGGGTTGCTTTAGCTCCTAAGGTAATTTGTTAGCAGCTATTGAAAACTAATACAATGTCTTTTTTCTTCTCTGGCTGATTTTAAGCTTTTTTTTTTAATCACTGGTTTTGAAAGATGACATTTTTACATGCCATACACATACTCCCATCTTTTCCCCAGAAAAGACACTAATAGAAAATGCAATTTAAAAAATCGTGCCATTAAAAAGAAGCAATAGTTAAACAATGCATAGTTGAGTTAATTATACAAAACAATTTCTACTGAAGTACACCTTTCAAAGACATTGCTCATTTTTAGTTAACTATAGGCAATATCAACATTTTTAGAATGATTATACATTACTATCAAGGTCCTAAGATCTCAAAGTAAAGGAAGAAAATTAGTATACATTAAAGCTGCTCCATGGGGGAAGAGTATTCACAAATCAATAATACAAATGTTCCTTTACATGCCACTGAAGGACATAATGTAAGCTATTTTATCTTAAAATGGCCTAATAAATTCATTTCAAGAATAATGCTTTAGGGATGCTACCTAATAATCCAACTAAATTCTATATTCTATCAGGATTATAGAATTAGATTGTGTTTTTAAAGCTCCTTTCTTCTGAGAAACTCAAACTGCTTTTATATGAAATGGCATTAAATGTCACAGTAGTCCCAAGAATTTCATCAAAAGGCAATCATCATTCACAAATTAATCCAATCCCCCTCCTCACCCCCAAATGCTAACATTAGGGAATCAGGCAAGCTTTTTGTTTTCAAATTAAAGAAACCCTGAGGATATTTTTAAGTAAGTAAGGGCTAAGGGTTAAGAGAGGGCATTCAGCTGTGTAGGTATTTTGGCAATGCAAGTTGAATTTTGACAAAGCAAGTTCATAATTTTCAGGTGACTAAGATAATGCCTATGGGAAGGAAAAATACTTTTTAAACTTTTTTTTAAAAATTACACAAGTCGGGACGCCTGGGTGGCTCAGTTGGTTAGGCGGCTGCCTTCGGCTTAGGTCATGATCCCAGCGTCCTGGGATGGAGTCCCATATCGGGCTCCTTGCTCGGCAGGGAGCCTGCTCCTCCCTCTGCCTCTGCCTGCCTCTCTGTCTGCCTGTGCTCGGTCTCTCTCTCTCTCTGACGAATAAATAAATAAAATCTTTTTAAAAAAATTACACAAGTCATATGTGTTCATTTTTTAAAAATTAGAAGAATATCAATCCATAATCCCACTTCCCAGGGTAACCTCTATGAACATACTGGTATACCTCTGTTGATCTGGATATTTTCTATTTGTCCCTCCGGATCCCCTCTCAATCCTGCCACCCTGTTCTGTGCCTTAGGAGACTGATCTATATAGATGGCATCAAAGAACCCCAAGTTGATAGCTGGATAACCATTTAAACTTCAGCTCTTACTTCCAATTTCAGAAACCATAAAATAGAGCTTTTTGGTATCTCCTCCATTTCCCATATTGCCACTGGAAGCACAGTCTTTTAACCTATAAAATGTGTAAAATTTTCCACTAATTTGTTGAGTTGCAAAACCATGCATTTAAGTCCTAAACCAGAAAACTAGGGCAAATTTAATGAAGCCCCTAGTTTCTTTTACAGAGTCTAAACAAAAATGATCACACACTAAAATGAAAACCAATCTCATAAAAATGAATTGAATCTCATGGTTGTGGAAGACATCAGATTCCACTTTCATTAGGGGCACGAGGATGGGTAAAATGTGTCCCTCTTCCCCCACAGCAGCTGTCTAATGCAGGAAACAGAAAGAGGCATGAACAACATTAAAGGTGGCTTAAAAAACTGGAATTGAAAGGTATGTATAAATGTGTTATCTCAGGAAGAAAAACAAAAAAAACCTCTAGCTAATCAAGAAAAAAGAACAAATATATCCACAAAGTAAGAAATGAAACCAAGGCTATAACGATAGATCTGGAAGATTTTTTTCTTTACAATATACTGTCTACAATTTCATGCTAAAACTTTAAAAATATATACGAAATATAGAATTTTCTAAACAAAATAAAAATGACAAGCATTACTTGATCAGATCAATATCTACAAAAGAAATGGAAAATGTCAAAGAAGACAGAACAGACTACAGATTAAGAACATAGCTTTAAATTCCATTTTCCCATTGTCCTTCTGACCCTGGGTAACACCAACTCCCTACCTCCTCCAATTGTCCTATGAGCTTTGATGGAGAAAAATCACAGTCAAGTAGATGGAAGCTACTATAGTTTTATGGTCATCAACCTCAAATGGCCTCTCAGCACTGAAAAGAAACTACAGAATTATGTTTTTCTAGTTGTCTTACTTTTCTATTCTCCATATCTCTGTAACATAGATAAAAATCTTCTCTATTCTTCTCAAACTTCTGAATTCTGCCACACACACACCCCTCCCCACTCAGCCCTGCAGAATCACTCAGCAGGCAATCCGAGGCAATCAGACTTCTGTTTTCATAGAGAAAAAAAAGCCATCAAAAGGACCCCCTCAAATTCCTGCCACCAGAACAATAACACAAATCTCTCTATGTCTGAATCTTCTTTCCTTCCCTCCTGTTTCAGAGGAAGTGCCCTACCTCTTATGGCTTCTCAAGTGCCTCACTCTATCCTGTATCTTCAAACTGTCTCACTCTACTGGCTCCTTCCCATCAGTCTCCCAACATTTCCCTCCTACGTGCTCCCTCCTTCTCTGCTCCCCTTCATTTCCCAACCCACCATATTCTGTCTACTCGTCCCAACAAACCTGCCCTTGTCAAATCATCACTGACCTCCATGTTGTTCAATCCTGTTGACACTTTTCAGTTCTTCTCCTGCTCGTCCCCTGGAGAGTAGCTGATACTATTGTCCATACCTTCTCACCTTCTCCCTGATTAAAAGGGCTTTTATTTTCTATTTTGCTCATATCTCTATGGATTAAGCTTCCAATTTATAATACAATTTGTAATGATTATCAGTACACTTATTTATCAGTTAGCACAAGGTAAAAGAGTTCAAATCCTGCCAAAGTAGGTCTCCTTCCCATTGCTGGACCCCAGTCCTCCAACTGCCTTACCCAGAGACATGTCTAAGCGCTGTGTGAGCCTGGAGCTACAGAGCACTATCTTTCTCACCATAAAAAATTCTGCTTGCCAAAGAGTGAAGCCAAACAGAAGGAACTCGAGCTGAGAGATGGAGGGAGGCAGATTCCTGAAGACATTTCTTGAATATATGGGTCTAATGAACTCTAATGAATTTCTAGACTTTTCTAGTAACAAAGAATAAATTTCCTTTATTGCAAAGCTAGCTTGAATTGTGTTTCTGTTCATTTGCAGCTGAAGCAGTCCTGCCTAATCCTGGGGGAGCAGGTTTCAGAAATTTCTAGAACACAAATTGACAGGGTTTCGTGATCAAGTGGATGTGGAAAGTCAAATTTTCTAAGTGTAAATGTAGGCCTAGAGAGAGTTGGATAAGGTCATAAGTTCAAGTCTGACAAAAAGGAGTTCACATTTCACAAAGCTGCCACATGTGATCGCGTGAGGAAGGGTGAAGAGCAGAAACGTTAAGTGACCCAAAGCTAGTCATTGAGGTGGATGTTCAAAAATAAGCCAAAGTCTAGGAATCAGACAGTAAAGATTCCACAAATTCTTGGTCTTAAGTAAGCCTCGGGTCGGGAAACAGATCAGTTTAGCCAAGGGAATCTGAGATATCAACTGCCAAGAAAAAGTCACGATTCTAGAAATAAATAGATCAAAGTTATACTGCATAGGTGTAGGGATAACCAGGTCTTGATAAGCAAGACAAGTAAACACCCATATGAAATAGAAAAAATGGAAAGAAAGTGGGTTAGGTGGAACAAGACTAACACTCGCATTAAAAGCCTTAAAATTACCTTAGAAGAACAAGGACAGTTTGTTCTCTGGCTTCTTTTGCAGTTACTACTGAAAGAAGGTAGCTCTGAGTACAAAGGACGGTATAAAAAGTAGTTGTTGTCACTAATATTAGGTGACTATGATATAATCGATCTTAGGGAGGCTGGGAGAAGGGTAGGAAAATGGGATATACTAAGGTATTCTTATGGAAAAGATTAACGAATAGAAAGCATAGGGAGATCACAGAAAAAAGATCATGCATATTCTGAAAAATAAAGCAAAGATAAAGGAGGAAGAGACAGGGAAGCTCAAATGACTGTGGGTGAAAGCCCACAATCCAGTTTAACATTGATGCTGTTTTCCTTTGGGGAGCACAAGGAGAAAGTCAAGTAAAAATACTGACATTTGGGGTCTAAGATGTTATCCTCAGCTTGGATGTCTTTTTACACTAAAAGTGGGTAATTATGATCTTACAATAATTCATTGCACTGATGGGGTAAGATTTCTCCACACCCTGTATGAAGAATGGATCCCGGTTCAATTTTGGCTCTGTGCTAATTCAAACACTCCTTTCCGGTCTGTCCACCACTCGGGATAGACCCGAAGGCTTTACCTGAAATTACAGAAAGATCTCTGTACTGTATTGCTGAGTTCCCCCAAACTGACCAGTCATTCAAAAGGGGCACCATGACTCAAGGCCAAGGAATGTTGGAACTATCATTTGCTGTGTATTTACTTAGACAATAAAGCCCACATTAAACTTGTCAATTAGAAAACATTTTATCAGACTTTGGAGGTAGAATTCAGTGGTAGAAGAGGTTTTTGTTGAGTATGAAGTTCCTAAAAATACCTTAAGGGCCAGAGCAAGACTGCTTGCCGTGACCTTCCAAACTCTTCCATGCACTTCTCTCAATCCATCCAAGTAAGTATTAAAAACAACCAGAAGTAATATGGACAATCCAAAGAGCTAGTCTATTTCTGTTTGTTTTAAGTGAATAATAAAAGGTGGACAAGTGAATAAAGATCAACGTGTTCTCTCCTGCACTAAAATATTCAAACCATAAGGACAAAAAAAAATAGAAAGCTACATCATAAAAAATCATTTTCCTTCCATGTAGGGAAGGGCAGCCCTGGGGACTTCCACTTCCAAGAAGATGGAGCAGGCATAATTATCTCTATTTTTTCCACTAACTAAGATTGAAAACATACAACACAAAGATTAGAAGACTCTATAATGTGGAAAAGACACACAAACTAGCTGAAGGACTTCGGATCTGAGGAATAACATGATGGTGAGTTCTCTGGGGTTTTGTTTTTGTTTTATTTGTCTCATATAATCTCAGACCTGGAGCTGAAGAAGCATCAGCATGTTATTATCAGTGGGCACAGACCAAAAAAGCCCCCGCAATAACCTGCCCTCTAAAGCTAAAGTACCAGAAAAGAGATAGTCTAGCAAGCCAGTAAACTTCTAGACAATTACTACTCTACTCCAGCCAAACAGCACAGAAAAAGCTGTGGTCCCACCCCAGAGAATTATGCTGAGTTAAAAAAGCCAAGCCAAAAAATTGCATAGCATATGATTTCATTTATATAACATTCTTGAAATGATAAATCACTCACAAGTTTGACAAGGTGCCCTAATAACGCCTTAGCTCCTCACCATGAGGACCCCTCCATAGGACTGCTTGGGTGTCTTCGTGACACAGGAGCCAGCTTCTCCCAGAGTGAGTGACCCAAGGGACAGCAAGGCAGAAACTACAGTGTCTTTTATGACCAAGCCTCAGAACTCACACACCATCATTTAGATAATACCTGATTGGCTGCACAGCTCAATCATACTGGGTGTGAGAGACGACCACACAAGGATGTGAATACCAGGAGCTGAGAACACTGGGATCCATCTTGGAAACTGACTACCACAGTAGAGTAGAAAATACCAGAGTGCAAAACAAGAATCCTTAGCAAGAAATGTGCGTATTCCAACAACCACTGCAGCCAACTATCATCAGTGGTCTGAAAGACACAGTGGAGCACACGTGATAAATACACACATTAGCTAAGAAAGAGTCGTTCAATCTTTTTTACTGGCATCTTTTTTGATTTTTGTATCTGATGATCAGTATGATCACTGTGAAAATTATTATTGAATGTTCCAGTTTAATTTTACATTAACGTAATTCACAGTTGGTTATGAAGAGAGCTAAGGAAGCATTTTTTTTTCTGGTGTTAGGATTAAAGTATTAAGATTTTTGAGACTTTTAAATGTCTCATTATAAACTTTCAGCGTGCTTTCTACAAGCGATATTAGGAAATGGGGAATTTTTCTAGTATAATCATTGTAACACTATGACAGAACTGGTACAAATTTTGCTATAAAAGTGTGGTTTTATTATTAGAAGAAAACAATTAAAGGTCAAAAAATTATAGATCTGTGTTCAAGCACTGGATCTAGAGATTTTTTTTTTAAGATTTTATTTATTTATTTGACAGGCAGAGATCACAAGTGGGCAGAGAGGCAGGCAGAGAGAGAGGAAGGGAAGCAGGCTCCCAGCTGAGCAGAGAGCCCGATGCGGGGCTCGATCTCAGGACCCTGGGATCATGACATGAGCTGAAGGCAGAGGCTTTAACCCACTGAGCCACCCAGGCGCCCCGTGGATCTAGAGATTTAAATAGTAATAGTATTAAGAGGTACCTGAGTGGTTCAGTAGGTTGAGCATCTGACTCTTGATTTCAGCTCAGGTCATGATCCTGGGGTCCTGGGATTCCAGCACCGACTCAGATTCCATGCTCTGTGTGGAGTCTTAGATTCTCTCTCCCCACCCTCCACCCCTCTCCCCACTTACATGCATACACTTTCTCTTTTAAATAAATAAATCTTAAAAAAAAAAAAAGAATAGCATTCACTGCAATAAAAAGTAATCTTAGATATTATTAAACTATTTTTTTAAGATTTATATTTTTAAAGTAGTATCTGCACCCAGTATGGGGCTTGAACTCACAACTCAAGATCAAGAGTCTCATGCTCCACCAACTAAGCTGGCCAGGTGCCCCTAAACTACTTTTTTTTTTTTTTAAGATTTTTGGCCAGGTGCCCCTAAACCACTTTTTTTTTTTAAGATTTTTTTTTTTTTTTAATTTATTTGAGAGAGAAAGTGCCCAAGAGAGCGAGACCAAGCAGGTGGAACACCAGAGGGAAAGAAAGAAGCAGGCTCCCTGAGCAGGGACCCCAAGGTGGGGCTCAATTCCACGTTATGATCCGAGCCAAAGGCACACACTTTAACCAACTGAGCCACCCAGATGCCCTACGAACTACTTTAAAAAAATTTTTTTTAATTTATTTTTTTGACAGAGAGAGAGCAAGCACAAGCAGTGGGAGCAGCAGCAGAGTGGGGAGCTGCAGCAGAGTGAGAAGTGGGCTCCCAGCTGAGCACGAGCTGGATGCCAGACTCAGGAGACTGGGATCATGACCTGAGCAGAGGGCAGACGCTTAACCTACTAAGCCACCTAGGCGCCCCCAAACTACTTCATCTTTTTAAAAGAAAAACTTATGTGCCAGATCTAGTAAATAAATATTTTCTTTAAATATTTTAATAAATCTGCAAAATCCAAATAAACATCTCAATTTCTAATAATATATGTACAAATGAAAGCTTCAAAACTCCCAAATTTAAAAATTCATTTGGAAACCATTCAAATATTATCAAAGAAGGAAAAAAGAGACAGTTACCTGCCTGTGATGGTTCATTTTATGTACCAAAGGGTGCCCAGATTAACCATTATTCCTGGTGTGTCTGTGAGACTTTTTCCAGATGAGATTAGCATTGGAACTGGTGGACTCAGAAAAGCAGGTTGCGCTCCCCAGTGAGGGTGTAAATGGAAAAAAATGGAGGAGGAAGAGGAATTTGGCCCCTTTTACGTCGCGCCCGAATGCTGAGTTGGAACATAGTTGTCTCCCTCCCTCGAAATGGTCTTTATGTCATCTGCTCCCCTGCTTCTCAAGGTCTTTCAATTTAGAGTGAGGTTGAGACATTGAGGGTCTGCCGAAAGAAATCCCAAGTGAATCACAGCACGCAACCAGAGCACAACCACCACGCAGCGCTATATATAAGGGGGACCCCCACTCCAAAAACCACCAATGAGCTGCCCGAACTGCCTCCCAAATATCAACCAATCAGAATAGGTCGTTCCAACCAATCAGAATAAGGCCCTTCCAACCATTCAGGAGGAAGCACTCTCCCCCCACCCTTTTCACTTATTAGAGTTTTGAACGGTAAAGGGAATTTTTCTGAATCTAGGCAGGGCCTTAACAGCTGTTGCCGGAAGGCCCTAAACAACCTTATGTGTTTGTGCTGTGTTTGCTTGAGCACCAATGAAGCCTTGCATATCCCTTTGCGTTTTGGGCCCAGCCTGGTGGTTTCTATCACTGTGGGGCCCAAGAACCCGTCTCTGGTGACAGAATTCCACCATAAGTTTTTCCTGGATTTCCGGTTTGCAGATGGTTGGACTTTTCAGCTTCCATCAAGTGAGCCAATTCCATATAATAAATCTCTTCCTATATAAATCCTGTTGGTTCTCTTTTTCTAGAGAATCTTGACAGTCATATCAAAATATGTACAAAAGAGAAAATCATTCATAGTGAAAAAAAAAACTTCTTGCAGAATTGTGGAATATTGTTCAGTTTATATAAACCTACAAATAGATTTAAACTATACTTGTATAAAATCTTATTAAATCTTATAGTAACCAGAAAACTTAGAAACATTTTAGTTTTTAAGATGTCTTTATAGATTTTGTTCATAGCAACACAAATTGAGCATACATATGACTTGAAAATTAAGATTCAGAATAATTTATCAGTAAATTATAAGTAAATTAAAGGTAATACTGTAGGCTGGGTGAAATGTCAGTGTAATGACATCCTTAAAAATGGAAGGGAGAGGAGTGCCTGGGTAGCTCAGTGGGTTAAGCCTACTCTGACTCTTGATTTTGGCTCAGGTCATGAGTCCTGAGATGGAGCCCCAGCTGCCAGCAAGCAGGGTGGGGGTGGGAGCGGCGTGTTCCATGTCTGGTCCATAGATCCTGCCTAAAATTCTCTCCCTCCCCTTCTCTCCCTGCCCCCACACAAGCCCCCTTGCACTCCCTCACTCACTCTGTCTTAAGGGAAAAAAAAAAAGGTAAAAGAGGTAGGGCAGTGGTCCTCTTTAAGGTACAGGTCCAGTATCAGCAAAATTCATACTGATCATGGCAGAACATTCGGCTGCTATAAACTGAGCCAAGTGATAGCCCTAGCGGTCGCTGCTGTGTTAATTTTTGATGTGTGCTGTGTTTAATGGAACAGACTGACAAGCTCTGGCATGTGGTGTGCAGCCATTAATCTGGCAAATGTAGTCTTTTAAATCCTTACCAGGAAAAAAGATCAGAAGCAATTCACACTCACTTGCACCAGACATCAGTTCCCATTCATGGTCTTGTCCCAGAGTTATATTGGTTAAATTAATTCTCCTGATGTCTGATCCGAAGGAATTTGGATTGCCTGAACATTTCACAAAATGCTATGCTGGCCAGTTGTATTGAGGCATCTTATTAATCAACCTAGGGATTGGGGCTGAGAGGAGGGGGCAAGTACTCTAAATGCTCTGATAAGAAACAATGTGCATTAGGAAGTGGATGAAGGCCCTGCAGTGATCAGAGGACCTGCCCCAATAATGAAGTTAGGGTACTGAGTGAGACTGGATAGGGGGTCATGCTGAGGTGTACTATCTAAGGTTAAGAACACCTTACTGAACCTTGCATCTCCTACTAAGAAAGGAACCATCTTCAGTGAAGTGGAACCCATCTTCAGATACTGGAGACCAAGCACACATTTGGGAATCCAACCCATCGCTCAGATGACTCTAAAAGCTGCCAGTAAGGGCAAGAGAGGGGGTCTGCGGCAGGCTTAGTCTATGCTAAAAGCAACCCTGACATATAGGTTACAATCCGGCAAATACTATGTGATAGACATGTCTGGTAGACAAGGATGCTTTGCCATCTCTGGCAAGTCTCAAATAGGAGAGCTGGACTGCAGACCTCTGGTGTTTTGGAACAATAGCAGAAAATTATACATCATTTGAAAAGCAGCTTCTGATTTGCTATTGGGCCTTTATAGAGACTGGGCACCTGATTATAGGACAGTAAGTGACTGTGTGACCAGAGCTATTCAGCAAGAGTTGCATCCAGTAACATGTAAGTTGGGGCAGGGAAGAAAGAAAGGACTGCACAGATCCAGAGGGCACAGATAAATAACACAAACCTGTAGCCCATTTGCCTGCCTCTGTTGCACCAACACCTCTCCCTCAGCTCGCACCTTGGCCTAGTAGACATTCCCTACAATTAGCTGGCAGGAAGAAAAACTTGAGGTCTGGTTCATAGGTCAGATGGTTGAGTATGTTGGTGCAAGCCAAAAATCCACCTGGAAATAATTTTTTAGAATCATTTTATTGTAAAATATAAGTGAAGACATAACAATCATATAAAACAAATGAATAACCCAAGAAATTACCATAAGGCAAACATCATGCTAGTCAAGAAGGAGATCGTTGCCCTCAGCTCCTGAAGCTACTTCCTTGTGTTCCATCCCAGTCACAACCCTTCTCCCATAAATAACCACCATCTGGCTTTTATAAAACCACTTCCTTGCTTTGTAAAAAGAGTTTTGTCACCCAAACATGGATCCCATCACACTATCAGTTAGTCTTGCCTGGTTTAAAAAAATGTATACATCTTCTAAGTATCTCCTACTCTATAAATTCTTCCATCCCTTCATTTCCTTACAGTTTTTCTTTTGAGGAACTTGGGCTATTTGACCTGTAAAGGTTCCCACAAACTGGATTTTGCTGATTGCATATTCTTTTTTTTTTTTAATTTATCTGACAGACAGAGATTACAAGTAGGCAGAGAGGAAGGCAGAGAGAGGGAGAAGCAGGCTCCCCGCCAAGCAGAGAGCCCGATGTGGGGCTTGATCCCAGGACCCTGAGACCATGACCCGAGCCGAAGGCAGAGGCTTAACCCACTGAGCCACCAAGGCACCCCAATTGCATATTCTTTTTTTTTTTTTAAAATTTTATTTATTTATTTGACACAGAGAGAGATCACAAGTAGGCAGAGGAGCAGGCAGAGAGAGAGGAGAAGCAGGCTCCCTGCTGAGCAGAGAGCCCGATGTGGGGCTCGATCCCAGGACCCTGAGATCATGACCTGAGCCGAAGGCAGAGGCCCAACCCACTGAGCCACCCAGGCGCCCCGATTGCATATTCTTAATACAACCCAAGATTTTCTTCTGTCCTCTGAATTTCTGCAAATTGTCACCCGGATCCAGAGACTGGATCAGACTCTAGTTCAGAATTATAAGAGGCATATAATTCTGATGATCTCTTTATTTCATGACATTTTGATATTTTGGGCTTACAGCCTTTCATTAGAAATTGCCAAATGGTGATATGCAAATTCTGTCATTTTATTTGTTGGATTACCTTTATAGTAACATACTTCTCCTCATCTACTCTTTTTTTTTTTTAAGATTTTATTTATTTGAAAGAGAGTAAGAGAATGAGCGAGTGAGAGAGCACAAGCAGGGGAAGTGGCAGGGAGAGAGAGAGGGAGAAGCAGACTCCCACTGGGCAGGGGGCCCAATGTGGGGCTGGATCCCAGGACCCTGGGATCATGACCTGAGCCGAAGGCAGAGGCTTGACCAACTGAACCACCCAGGCACCCCTCCTCATTTACTCTTCTATCACCAAGTGGTACAATTCACATAGGAAAGGCAGGGTAGATGTTGGGATTCCTTTCCTTTATCTATCAGTTTTCAAGATAATGAATTGTTTCTTTATCATTTCCCAAAGTTACACACACACACACACACACACAATCATTATGAACTTTGCAATGTAAATATTTTGATGGGCTCCAGCCTGTTGTAATATTTGTCATTATTGAGCTCCAGCTGTCCAATATTTGACTGCTATTAGGAGCCTATTAAAGCTGGTCCCTGAATCATTGACATGACTCTAGTAGGATTTGATAGTTCTGTATCTATCTGGTAATATAGGATATTCTAGACTTGTTTTGTTCATTTCTTGCCCAACTCCTAGATCTGACCATTTCTTTAACAAGCTCCAGTTTCTTTTCATGAAAATTGTCCTAAGAATTGTAGATTGTACCACAATCTGGGCACAAAAGATGCTTATTGTTACTGGGCTGATCACTGTTTTTCAGCCCGTTTGGCAGACAGAACTAAGAAACCTATATAAAATATTCATTGCATCCAGAATGAGAGTTCCAATTCCAACTCAAGCTTTTATGTAACCTCTTTTCTATTATTTTTGTATATCATTTTTTCCATATGAGAATTCTGATTCTCAAGAATGTAGAGGATCATACAATTAATATATCCCATAATTACTCATTTATTTTATCTTATACTACACACAAAGCAGTCTAAGAATAATAATACTAATATTACCACCAATATGGGTCCTGAAGACATTTTAAGAATTCACCCACTCTTCTATTCTTTAAGATTTTATTTATTTGTTAGTTAGAGAGAGAGAGAGAGAGAGAGAGCGAGCACAGGCAGACAGAGAGGCAGGCAGAGGCAGAGGGAGGAGCAGGCTCCCCGCTGAGCAAGGAGCCAGATGTGGGACTCGATCCCAGGACGCTGGGATCATGACCTGAGCTGAAGGCAGCCGCTTAACCAACTGAGCCACCCAGGCGTCCCCCCACTCTTCTATTCTTAAGATAGTTACACTCCATTTACTTTCTCAGACCATTACATACTACACTATCTCCCTCTTATCCAGTGGTGTGCTGGACCAGCTCATACCAGCTCAGGACAGTGAATTCTTAAATATTCAGAAACTTTGCAAGCTCATTTTTAAACATGTATATTATCAAAACTAAATATATAAACTTAACCATTACGTGTATTAAAAGTAAAGGTAGGAAATACTCAAACCTCTGACGTTCCTAATCATTTTGCCATATGCTATGACTCACTATGCTTTTCATGTTATTTACATCTGTTCTATCTGCATGGTAGAAACACTATATTGCTATGTAATGGTGACCACTGCACAAGGTTTCTCAACTCCGCATTCAGTGACATCACATTGGTAGCCCGAAATCAACCAGAGTGGGAATATTCACACCCAGAAATTGGTAAATGAAACAAATTAGGACTTGATTTGTTGTTTTTTATGATTGCCTAGACTCTGAAAGTGATACAGAAAATGTTAATAATGCAAATTAAACTTAGAAGGGTATTCTGCTTTAACCATTTTGAAAAGCACCCCAAAAATGAGGAAATATTTGAAAACTATTACCTAGTTCATTAAAGAGGTCACTTGCATCATTGACAAATGAGTGAACTTCTCTTACATGTCTTCATTATTTCACATTTGTCTCACTCACTAACAGAACAAAAATAGCAACCTTCATTCATGTTAAAAAGGAATCTCATTCAGGGCGCCTGGGTAGCTCAGTGGGTGGAGTGTTCAACTCTTGATTTCATGATCAAGACTTGATTTCATGATTTCAGGTCATGATCTCAGGGTTGTGGGATTAGCCCTCATTGGGTTCCCCAATCTGTGGGGGGTCTGCTTGAGATTATCTGTGTCCCTCTCCCTATACCCCTCCCCCCACTCATGTGCACTCTCTAAATAAATAAATAAATAAATATCTTAGAAAGACTCTTAATTCATCAGTGACACGAGTGACTTCTTTGCATAATCAGATAGGAATCGTGCATTTATTCAAGTCTGATTTTTGTGATACAATTGTTGGTGATATAATTTTAAAAACTGGTAGTGGACTTTGAAATAGAATGTCACAATGAAGTTATAGGTATAAGCTGAAAAATGAAGCATTTTAATTTCAAATTTATGTTAACCATATATTTAATCCTCATCAGTCCTTATTTTGATTGTCCCTCTAGTCGTTTTTATTGTGTGAAGCTCATTCTCTTGTAGATTCACTGGAATAATGTTCCCTGGGTTCTTGTTTTTTTTTTTTTTTTAAGATTTATTTTTTTTTTTTAAGATTTTATTTATTTGACAGACAGAGATCACAAGTAGGCAGAGAGGCAAGCAGAGAGGGCGGGGGGCAGGCTCCTGCTGAGCAGAGAGCCTGATGTGGGGCTCGATCCCAGGACCCTGAGATCATGACCTGAGCCGAAGGCAGAGGCTTAACCCTCTGAGCCACCCAGGCGCCCTGGGTTCTTGTTTTTTGACAGTTCTTGCTTTTTATCTCTGAAGTCAGTCTTACTGAATATAAAATTCTTGGCTCACACTTTATTTCCTTAAATATATTCAATGTGCTAATTCATTTTCTTCTGGGATAAAGCACTCTGTTGAAAAATCCAGTGATAACCTAATTTTCTTTTCCTTATAAGTCATATGTTCTTTTTTCCTAGATATTCCCACAGTTTGTTCCTTTTCCTTTTCGTTCAGTAATCTTACTAGAACATGTCCTTCTAATTTAGTATTCTCAATTATGTTTTCAGTGTGAAATTCAAATCTTTTTTATTTCAGGAAGGTTTTCTTAATGAGAGTATTTAGTATTTGTTCTGTCCTTTTACTTTGGCTTTCATCTTTAAGGGTGCCATAATCCAGGTAACCAATCTTCTTTTTCCATACTCAGTATTTATTACCTCCTCTTCCTCTTGAATCCCTTCAGTCTCATTCTTCACTGATTTTTTGGTTTTGTTTTTAAATTTTCCACTTTTCACCTTATGTTTCTTTTAAGGCAATATGTAATGGGTTTATTCACTCTTTTTAAAAATTATTTTAAAGATTTTATATATTTATTTGAGAGAGAGTGAGAGAGCACGAGAGGGGAGAGGGGAGAGGGAGAAGCAGACTCTCCACCGAGCAGGGAGCCCTATATGGGACTTGATCCCAGGACTCCAGGATCATGATCTGAGCCGAAGGCAGTTGTTTAACCAGCTGAGCCACCCAGGAGCCCCAGATTTATTCCCTTTTGTGTTCCTTCTAGTTTAGTCTTAATTTTTAAAATAACTATTTTCTTTACTTTTTATTCTTTGCGGAGTTCTGTAACCTCATTTCTGAGTTTTTCTAATTATGAGATATAGCAGATTCTGCTTATCTGTGCAGGATCTGTTCCACCAAACCCTACATACATCTTCTCCTATATGAACATACCTATGATAAAGTTTGATTTATGTATTAGGCACAATGAGGGATTAGCAACAATAACTAATAATGAAATAGAACAGTTATAACAATATACTATAAGGAAAGTTGTGTGAATGTGGTTTCTCTCTCAAAATATTGGACTGTACTCCCCTGTCTTATGACAATGATGTGAGATGATAAAATGCCTACATGATGAGATGAAGTGCGGTGAGTCGTGTAGGTGTTGTGATGCAGTGTTAGGAGGCTACTGCCCTTCGGATGATATGCCAGGAAGTGGATCACCTGCTTCCCCACCGCAGGTGACTTCAAGTAACTGAAACCATGGACAGCGAAACTGTGAATAAGGGAAGACTAAAATATTTTGTTTTTTCCTGTCTTGTAACATTTTCTTAATATCTTTTAGTTTTTTTTGAAATAGCAGATCACAGGGTTTTTGGTTTTTTGTTTTTAAGTATGGAATGCTTCGTGAATGTGCATGGCAGCCTCATGCAGGAGCCATGTTCATTTTCTCTGTATATCGTTCCAGTTGTAGTATATCTGATGCTCAGTCTCACTTAGGGGAGCACAGTAGATCACAGTTTTGATCTGTATCATGGGTATGTCTTTCTGGCATAGAAACAAGTTATTCTACTTCTTTTTCTCTTTTTATTATAATAATTTTGCATGGGATTTGACCTTCATACTTGTTATTTTTATATAAAAATGGTTTTCCTGGACATCTACACTAAGCAAGGCACAAGAAACCTTCTCTAACATCACAGAGTTCCCTCTTTAGTTCTTCTTGTCTGGGGCTCAATAATAGGGTGGTTTGTTTTCTGCACTTTTCTTGGTTCTATTGCAAAACCCCACTTCAGTCTGAACCTTCCCTTTTCTTCATCTCTGCTGTCTCTATCCTGCTCAATTTTAAAACCGTTTCTTCTTTGGAAGCATTGTGACTACTCTTGGCCTTTTGTTCTTTCACAGACATTACCAAACAAGTTTGTCAGTTCCCTTGAAAAGCCCTATTAGAATTTATTTTCTATATTTCATTTAATTATTTAAGTCATATATCTCTCAGGGCACCTGGCTGGCTCACATGGTGGAACATGCAACTCTTGATCATAGTATCCTCAGTTGGGTGTAGAGCCTACTTGAAAAAAACAAAGACAATAGAAATTATACATATTTTCAGACATCGTAAAGATAAATACTGCATCAAGATACTTTTGTTTTAGATGTATGGATTGTATGTGTGTGTATACATACAGATGACTGTAATAGGATATGTTCTCTGTCAAAAAGTATGACAGCTGCTCCCAGAAGGCTACTTCAGCACTGATTCCCCCTTGGGCTTCCTCTTTTTTCCATTTGGTGCTCATTTTCTTATTGACGAAACTAGACTGTTTTAAAACCACAAGCTTTTATTTCTGGGCTCCACACAGGCCTGTAGGGGAGAACTGCTGGTAGTGGTGATGGAGTTTGAAAGGGGCTGAGAGAAAAAAATGCAGGGAGTTTCCTTAAATCGCCCTTAAATCTCATCCCATGGGACCATTTCTTACACATCTGCTCATTTGGTCAGCAGGAAACTGCTGCTGAGTTTTTTAAATAGCCTTCTTATCCCTTGCCAGACAGTTTAGGGGCTTGTAAAAATTAGACAATACGTCAGAGAAAATAAAGAAATACTAGAAATGTCTTCACTCTTAGGAAGTCAGTTTGAAGACAAATAGTCTGTATTTGCCAGCCACCGAGGTGTTAGAATTCTAACAGCTCAACCTCAAAGCGCCCTCTGCTGGCAGCCAGTACTCACCACCACTAGTCAACAGCGAAATAATGCAGACCCCATTGGTACATATTTTTAAGATGGTGATCACTCATGGGGGGTTATGTTTATATTTACTATTATGTTCTCCAACTAACCAAATAGAACTCAAGCACCAAAGTTAAAACACCTCAAAATTATACAGAGCCTACAGTTCTTTTCCTGTTTTGTTTTTATTAGAAGTGTTCAAGGATTACAAACAAATCTAAACACTGTTTGAAGATGAAATGGACTAGTCACTTAAAATTGTTGAGAATAATTGTTATGCTAAAAATAGTTGTTTTGGACTTTTTTAAATGAACAGGTGTCAGTATTTCTGGGATAAATATATGTTGTGTGTGTGTGCTTCCAACTTTACATTTTTCCCTGCTCAAAACAAACTCTTACCTGATCCTCTTTCAGTCTTTTTTTTTTTTTTTAAGATTTATTGACAGAAATCAGAAGTAGGCAGAGAGGCAGGCAGAGAGAGAGGGGAGGAAGCAGGCTCCCTGCTGAGCAGAGAGCCCGATGTGGGGCTTGATCCCAGGACCCTGGGATCAGACCCGAGCCAAAGGCAGAGGCTTTAACCCACTGAGCCACTCAGGTGCCCCCTCTTTCAGTCTTTATGTGAAATTTCTAACTGCCTAGGGGCGCCTGGGTGGCTCAGTGGGTTAAGCCGCTGCCTTCGGCTCAGGTCTTGATCTCAGGGTCCTGGGATCGAGTCCCGCATCGGGCTCTCTGCTCAGCAGGGAGCCTGCTTCCTCCCCTCTCTCTCTGCCTACTTGTGATCTCTCTCTGTCAAATAAATAAAATCTTTTAAAAAAAAATTTCTAACTGCCTAAAAGAGATTATCATAAAGAAGAATAAAGATAAGTTCTTGGATTTATAAAGTTAAATTTACATTTACCATGGTTAACAGTTTATTACTATAAAACATCCTTAAAAATAAAGTTAAATAAAATTAAATGGAGGAATGAAATAACATCTTTTTTTTTTTAAGGATTTTATTTATTTATTTGACAGACAGAGATCACAAGTAGGCAGAGAAGCAGGCAGAGAGAGAGGAGGAAGCAGGCTCCCTGCTGAGCAGAGAGCCCGATGCGGGGCTCTATCCCAGGACCCTGGGATCATGACCTGAGCCGAAGGCAGAGGCTTAACCCACTGAGCCACCCAGGCGCCCCTGAAATAACATCTTGAAAATTCAAATCACCCATTAATTTCTAAACTAATAGTTATGCGTATTATCATAGTTATAGGAAGATATTTAAAATATCAACATCACTTACCTTGCTCAACAAAATTAACTATTTTGTGTATTTACACACTAATATATATAGTACCTGCTTAACTTTTTTTCTAAAAGGATTATAGAAATTTTACAGTTCCTAATTTTCTTTTTTTTTATTTTTAATTTTTTTAAAAGATTTTATTGATTTATTTGACAGACAGAGATCACAAGCAGGCGGAAAAGCAGGCGGGGGGGTGGGGGGACAGAGCAGGCTCCCCACCGAGCAGGGAGCCCAGTGTGGGATTCCATCCCAGGACCCCGAGATCACGACTGGAGCTGAAGGCAGAGGCTCAACCCACTGAGCCACCCAGGCACCCCTAGTTCCTAATTTTCAAAGCTCTGATAATCTTGTACCTACTAAAACCTCACAATAACCTTGGGTATAACTCAATGTACCAGTGATAGTGTTTACCCTCAAGAGAAGAAACTATGAAACAATCTAGTTTTAGATCTTTATGTAAAAGATCAATAAATTAATTCATTTTCCAGTATAAATTAATATTTATTAATTTTCTATTTGTGAATTTTCTGTATGAAATTACCAGTTAGGCCCTTCCTGATCAATAAGTCGAGAGAGTCTCTTGATTATCAGTAGATCCTTGGGGAAAAACACAACCATACAAAATTCTATTTTAAGAATATTGAAAATAGGGACGCCTGGGTGGCTCAGTTGGTTAAGCGGCTGCCTTTGGCTCAGGTCATGATCCCAGCATCCTGGGATGGAGTCCCACATCGGGCTCCTTGCTCAGCAGTGAGCCTGCTTCTCCCTCTGCCTCTGCCTGCCACTCTGTCTGCCTGTGCTCGCTCCTACGCTCTCTCTGACAAATAAATAAATAAAATCTTAAAAAAAAAAAAAGAATATTGAAAATAAAAGTGGGAAAGTGTGGGGCAAAAAGTTTACCAAAAGGGTTATAAATTTAATAAGCAAATAAAAACTATCTAATGCCACATCCCTTCAGGGTATTTTGATCCGTATTAAAAGTTCTAATGTTTCCTTTTGTTTAATTACATACTATGTTTCTATAGTAACTCTAAAGCATATAATCCGTTGCAATGTTCCTAAGCCTTTTATATGGTGACTTCTTTTCAGTTGGTAAACAGTAATAACAATATAATCCTAGTTTAGAACTTCATCTTCTTCCTGAAGATCCCTTAATTAGTACGCAATAGAATTAAATGCAACTGCAGTCTCACTATATGAATTTGAATAATTAGAAGAAAAAAATACAAATTCTAAACCAAGTACCTTAGTTTTCTAGGAATTTACTGCCACCTTCAGGTTTTAATCAAAATGCATTAGTACTATAGCTTTTACATTTCTAGGAGAGAGACCCTGGTTAATGCAGTAGAAATATTAACATTATTTTCTGGTTTTGAAGGCAAAGTGCTCTCTAACTTAGATTGCAGTACAAATGTCTTTCATGAAATGTGCTTTCATTTTGTCATGTCTTTTATGATTCTGCTATAACATGTAATTGAAAATCAAAGCCTACAGTTTGTTTTATCAGTCATTTTAACTATAATTATACACTGGGAGCTCCTAGAAAACTGTCCCAAAATAAACGTAAGGATCTTTAAGTTAAATCTAATGAAAAACCCTTCAACAAAAAACTGTTTTCAGTGTTCCATGTATTGATGCCCTCCAGCCAAAGACCACTCTGAACTTACCTATAGTTAAACAAACTTGGTCTCTTCCTCCTTGAAGTGAGGGAACATACGCCATACAGGACTGTGGGTATCTGAGAAAGAAGGTATTTTTAAAAGGGCTTACAGGAAAAAAAAAGGGGGGGGGGACTTACAGGATTGTACTGTATTAGGAGATTTTTTTGGTAGGGCTCGAAAA
Organism: Taxidea taxus jeffersonii; assembly: GCA_003697995.1. Classification (NCBI taxonomy): domain Eukaryota; kingdom Metazoa; phylum Chordata; class Mammalia; order Carnivora; family Mustelidae; genus Taxidea; species Taxidea taxus. The sequence continues at coordinate 61,207 of RCUC01157436.1, forward strand.
AGTGTCAGGAAGCAGGGGCAATTCTGATTGGGCATCTTGATTAATCTTATTTATAAGACAGGAGGAATGAAATGAGGCCAAAGATGTAATTTGATAAAGAAGCAGCAGTCAGTCATATTAGCGATAGGGGGAGGTTTCGTATTTTTGTTGTCTGCAGACTGACCTTGTTTCTATCTAGACTTAGACAAGCTTGTGAGGGGGAGAAGGTCTTGGTTTTTGTTTTTTTGGTTTTTGTTGGTTTTTTGTTTTTTTTTTTTTGTCTCACTTCATCACAGTCGGAGTGGCCTTGTTTAATGTTGGTGCTTTATAAGGCTGTTTATGTTCAACAAGAGAACTCCAAGGCCTAGCAGTGAGTGCCAGGCAGTTCCTAGTTTTCTCTTTCTCACATATACATTTGCAACTCTACCAATATTCTTATTTTTTGCTCCTTCAATTTATGGTGAAATTACAAAAGTTTATTATAATTTTTGAGATGAAAATCAATAGAATATAAAGCCCTGGTGTTTGTGATAAATGTTGCAAGAGTCAGAAACCTAGCTTTAAAAAAAAAATAGCAAAAGGGGGATTTATTAGAAGACTCATGAGAGGCGCCTGGGTGGCTCAGTGGGTTGAGCCTCTGCCTTCAGCTCAGGTCATGATCTCAGGGTCCTGGGATCGAGCCCCGCATCGGGCTCTCTGCTCAGTGGGGAGCCTGCTTCTTCCTCTCTCTCTGCCTACTTGTGATCTCTCCTTCTGCCAAATAAATAAATAAAATCTTTTTTAAAAAATAAAAAAAAAAGAAGACTCATGTGACATGAGAAAGATCATGGTACAGATGGAGCGTGAGTCCCTGGAGGCAGGAAGTTAAACACCAGGAGACCACCTGTCTGACCTCTGTCTATTCAACAAACTGTGTTGTCTTTCTACACAGGACAGGAAAGTTAATTGCATGTAATTCTCAAACTTTGTTGTCTTCCCAGTTTCAATAGGAGAGGGAGACGATTTCTATTTCCACAGTCACAGCTTGAAAGATCCCAGCAAAAAGAGTTCTAATTGGGGCAGCCCAAGTTACATGTCCACATTGTCTAAACAACTGTAACCAAGACGGGCAGACCATGAGAGAAATGTGTGCTCCAGTTGGAGCCACATGGTTGGGGGGAAAGCCTTTCTTGGAAAAAGTTAAACTACAGTGCCCTGCAGACCAAAGAATTGAGGTCCAGCAGGGAGTAAAATAATAATGATGATGATGATGATGATAATAATAATAATAATAAATTCTGGGTTTTAGAAATATAAATTTGCTCTAAAGAAAAAGGGCAAGAAGACCAATTAGGCCATCACAATCATCCCCATAAAATATACTAAAGGCTTGAATTAGGGCAGCATCTGGGACATAGGACAAAAGAGGGTGATTTCAGAAATGTTTCAGAGTTAAAATCTATAGGACTTGATAATTAGATATAGGGAGTCAAAATACATTAATGGCCCTTACCTAGGATTTATCATGTTCTAAGCACATGGTATGTATTAATTCACTGAAACCTCACAACCTATGGAACATTTAAAATTATTATTTTCATTTTCAGATGAGGACATTTGGAGGCACAGGAAGGTTAAGAAATTGCCCACAGTCATACAGCTGGTAAGTTGCAGAGTTCACACACACCTTAGTCTTGCTCTGAAGCCCATGAGTTTAGTTGGCTGCCACAGCCTGCCCAAGGCCTGATTTTGGGGGGACGGCAGCATGAATCAAGGGTGGGAACAGAGGAGGAATACAACTGGGGTTGGTGGAGGGATGTGAAGAAGAGGTAGTTTCTCATTTGTATGTGTGAAGTTCAAAAAGTGTGACCAGCAGCTGGAGATGCCCCACAGGTAACGTGCAATATACACCGTGGATGAGAGCAGAGATTTAGGTTTGGGATTGTCAGAAGACACGTGGTAGCCAAAGTCAATGAAGTGAGGCAAAACTCCACAAAGGGGGCGCCTGGGTGGCTCAGTTGGTTAAAGCCTCTGCCTTCGGCTCAGGTCGTGGTCCCGGGGTCCTGGGATCGAGCCCCGCATCGGGCTCTCTGCTTAGCAGGGAGCCTGCTTCCCTTCCTCTCTCTCTGCCTGCCTCTCTGCCTGCTTGTGATCTCTGTCTGTCAAATAAATAAATAAAATCTCTAAAAAAAAAAAAAACAACACTCCACAAAGGGCTTAAATGAGGGTCATCAGGCAGCCTAAAGAAAAAAATAAATAAATAAACAGAGAAGGTGGAAGAAAAAATTATCACCAGAATCAGTGTTTCTTGTGTAAGGAGAAATAGGCACCCTTGTATACTGTTACAGGGAGTGTAAATTGGTACGCTTTATTTGCAGGGAAATTTGGCAATATCTAAGAAACTATAAAAATCCCTTACCATTTGACCAAGCAGTTCTGCTTGAAACATATACTCTTTCCCAAGGTCAGAATGTTATGTTCAAGAGTACTATGTTCAAGAGTATTCACTTCGGCCTTGTTTGATAAGAGAAGAAAAAAGAAGAAAAACCTAAATGTTCATCAGTTCCATGCCATGGAATTCCATGTGGTTATTCCATAAAATGAATACCAGGCAGTCATTTAAAAGAATGAGGTAGATCTCTGGGGGCTGATAGGGAATGATCACCAAGACACATTATATTTAAAAAGGATTGTGGCATCTGCACGGTTAGTCAGTTGAGCATCCGACCCTTGGTTTGGGCTCAGGGGCGTGAGATTGGGCCCTGATTCAGGCTCTGTGCTCAGTGCAGAGTCTTGCTTGTCTCTCTCTCTCTCTCTCAAATAAGTAAATTTTAAAAATTAAAAAAAATAAAGTAAAAAGGGACGCCTGGGTGGCTCAGTTGGTTAAGCAGCTGCCTTCGGCTCGGGTCATGATCCCAGCGTCCTGGGATCGAGTCCCACATTGGGCTCCTCGGCAGGGAGCCTGCTTCTCCCTCTGCCTCTGCCTGCCACTCTGTCTGCCTGTGCTCTCTCTCTCTCTCTCTCTCTGTCTGACAAATAAATAAAATCTGAAAAAAAATAAAAATAAATAAAAATAAAATTTAAAAATTAAAAAGGAAAGAAAACAAGAAGTGCAGCAGAATATACATCCTATTCCTTTAGTGTAAATAATAGGTTCTGCTATGCCATATTTTATTTACCTGCAGAAAAACAACCAGTACAGGGCTAGAATCTTACAGAATCTTTTGAAGCTCAAAATGGAGGTAGGAACAGAGTAAGTCGGAGAACCAGTTGAGTACAGGAGGCATCTTGCAGGCAGAGTGACCAGAGTGCAGCCTCTCCTCTTGGGGTCTCCTCCTACCTTGGCATCATGCTCAGAGAGTGGGCTTGCACCATGACTGGTGCTAAGAACTCCCTTGAGCAGCTGCACCGGGAGAAGGGAGAGGAGAGCTCTAAAGAAAGGGAAGGTGGGTAAGTGCTCCCCCTCCTATATGCCGGATGACCCCCAACAGAACCCTTGGGCATAAGAGAGTGCAGCTCAAGCTGGTGTAGGAAAGACCCAAACCAAGTTGGCCCTTGTGTAGTGGGACACCGTTATTATATATACACATATATAATTATAAAATCTAAGTTAACCCCATGGGGTATAAGCTTCAAATCAAAAATTGCTATAGTCCATAAGTAATTTTAACAGTTCCTAAAGTATTTTTTTAAATGTTTTCCTTAATAAGTGGTTTCCTTAGATGTACTTAAATATAATATACTGAAGTCATAAATTTATCCTCAAACAAGCGAAAGCACCTTACTGTTTTTGCCAGTAACAATGGCATTTTTTAATTATTTCAATAATAAGTGAAATAGGATATTTCTTTTCCTATCCATATCATTTAGCCTCTGCTCAAGAATCTGGTTTTCGAAGCAGTTTAACATAAACTGTAATCTTTCTGGTAGAGATGGAAAGCTACCATGTAGCCTACTTCTGGACTAGAATTATGACACTTCTGTCCTCAAAAGAATTCAACAGTGAAGGGGCACCTGGGTGGCTCAGTGGGTTAAAGCCTGTACCTTCAGCTCAGGTCATGAACCTGGGGTCCTGGGATCGAGCCCTGCATCGGGCTTCCTGCTCAGCAGGGAGCCTGCTTCCTCCTCTCTCTCTCTGCCTACTTGTAATCTCTGTCAAATAAATAAATAAAATCTTAAAAAAAAAAAAAAGAATGCAGCAGTGTGCTTGCAAGGTCACCCACCTCAAAACTATATTAGACACAGGAAAACAGATAAGGAGAGGCAAAGTAAACTTTAAAGACTTACTTTAAAGACTGTTACTAATAATGTTTTCCTTTGACCTTTAATAATAAAATGTCTTTGAAAGAGAATACATTAGCTTTAAGTTAAGGAGCAAAGAAATTTGAGACTTACAGTTGCTTTCTAGTGATAAATGGATAGATGAATGGATGAATGGATGAATATAGGTGGGTGGGTGTGTGGGGAGGAAGGAAGAGAGAGATAAACACACATTTTTTCAGAAAGATTAGCAACTTGAGATAAAATCAACTCAGTTTTAGAACACTCCAAAAAAATTATGTCATAGTATTTTGCCTCTCATAACTTGTGAAAAACCTCATGACCAGAAATTCCTAATATATGATAAATTTATAAAGAGTAAACATATTAGAACTCTTACATTATGTTCATTTTGTTTTGAACATGAAAATATTAAATAACAACATTCTGATTATACATCAAATACAGTTCCTGGTACATGGCAAGCATTAAAAATTACAGTACTACCACTGGCTGCCCATGCATCAGGGCCTATTTGGGTCCAATAAACTGGCCAGAGAGGGAAAGTCTACAGCACTGAAAGAACTTAAGAGGGGGAAGTGGGCAAGGCCTGCACAGCCCAGTAATGGGAGACATGTGGGTCAGCAGGGCGCCAGGAAAAAAAAAAAAGTCAAAATGAAGATGATAGCAGTGTGTCCAGCACAATGCCAGAAAGGGGATACCCTCACTGGAGAACTGATGACTCTGGTTTCACCAAAACAAGTCTCCTGATCACAAGGTTGCTTTCCTAGAAGGAGAGAGCAGACTTGAGGAGTCAAGTCTCCTTCTCAATTATACTTGCCAATTTAAATTATTAAACTGACACTTGGCTCCCCTTCAAACCTCTGTGAGTTGGGTCAGCCTAACCTCCCCAGAGCTGTCACCTTGGGGCATGTTACCAGTTTGTTAGGGCTGTGATAACCAAATAACCACAGACTAGGAGGCTTAAATGACAGAAACATTATTTTCTCACAGTGCTGGATATTAGAAGTCCAGGATCAAGGTGTTGGCAGGTTTTGCTTCTTCTTAGGTCTCTCTTCTTGGTTTGCAGGTATTGACCTTGCCCTGTCCTCACACAGTCTGCTCTATATGCCCATGTGTGATGTCCAAATTTCCTCCTATCAGTCAGATTGGATTAGGGTCCACCTTGAAATGATCTCATTTTAACTAATCACCTCTCTAAAGACCCAGTCGCCACATACAGTCACATTCTGAGGTGCTGGGGGTAATGTCTTCACCATATTAATTTGGTGAAGGAGGTGGGAGGCACAGTTCAGCCCATTACAGGATATATAAATAAAGTTCAAGTTTTTGGGCCTGTGAAGTAAAGAGCAAGACTGGGCCACAGTGACCAATGGGGTAAACTGCCTCAGTTAATCCCGCCTGACCTATCAGCCACAATTCCTATAGTTCATCAATAAAGACAATATAAGGAATATGCATTTTTCCCTAACCCCATTATAAGCTTTCATTTAAAAAAAATTTAATTTCCTTATCTTTAGCAATTAAAATAGTTTATATTTCAGTTTGGCATGAGACTACATAAATCCTAACTAGTATATTCATCCTGCATCTACTTTTTTACCTTATAAATTCATTTAAGTTCAGTTTTAGTGTACTGAACTCACTGGGTCCACAAATAAAATCTTCAAAATAACAGCCAATACCCCTGTTTTTCTTTTCAAATAATTATCAGTGAAGTGCACATAGTTCTCTGAGTGGTGTTTGAGTTCTGAGTACCAGTGTGTATTTCAGAACAACCTCGGGAAGGCTGCAATGAAAAGTGCTCAGTGCTCAGGCTACCAGTGAGAGAAAGGGACAGAATGAGGAGTGTGCTTTTTTTTTTTTAAGATTTTATTTATTTGTTTGACAGAGAGAGACACAGCTAGAGAGGGAACACAAGCAAGGGGAGTGGGAGAGGGAGAAGCAGGCTTCCTGTGGAGCAGGGAGCGGGATGTGGGGCTCAACCCCAGGACCCTGGGATCATGACCTGAGCTGAAGGCAGACGCTTAACGACTGAGCCTCCCAGGGGCCCCAAGGAGTGTGCTCTTAATTTACTAATAATTATTAGCAATGCATTGGATTCGTGATGGTTGGAGTATTTTTTTAATGGAAAGTGGCAGGAAGGGGTGGGCTGATTATGAAATACTGGGAGCTGTGGCAGGAAAGGCCCATAAACTGATTCTAAAACAGAGGCTAATTATAAACATTTAACAACACCAGCAGCAACTGATAATATCACATTTCACAGATTCTAACAGTCCCCCTAAACCTTTTGAACAGAGTCTGATGACATACTGCCAATATAAAATACAAAAATATTTATAAACTTATACTTTATTTAGAGATGATTACAGTTAAATGTTTTCAAAGTAAATGCACCAATCATAGTTGTAAAATTAAGATTTTCTATTTAGAATTTCACAACATATGCAGTACATTTTTATTAAAGTATAACATGTGTGTGTATTTTAAAATTAAGTATAACTTGGCCATCCTGAATACCTAAATATACCCCCAGTAGAGGTTGAACCATGGTGTACGGAAGCAGAAATATTTGTTCAACAGTCCAACTCTTTGTACCTGTTAATGTAAATTGGCTGAAATCATTCTTAGAAGTGGACAGGTTATAAAGAACTTACACACGAGTAATTCAAGACACTACAAATGACACTCAAACACATCTTTTTATTATATACTAAATTTAAAAATACAAATCTTATTAAAAATGCTTATGAAACATTGTATACATAAGTACTGTCAAATACTACAGGATTATGACATTATGTACATTTGCTAAGGTTAATTAGAAACAGAACAAAGTACATAACTTTGTTGATAACAAATTTCAGAAGTCAAATATTTTAACATTTGGCAACTGTGAAGTAGTGATCTGCACAGATGTTTGCAGAGGTAAAATAGAAAACAAACGGAATAATGCAGAGATTCCTGCCCTATGTGTTAGTAAGTAGCTCTCTTCCTCATCCTCCTCAGTCTTATTATAACAGAAATTAAAGTGCACAAGACCACCAGGAAAACTTGATTTGGTTGTACCCTAATATATACTACAGCCAATCGTGCTGCCATATTGAGGGTTTCAATTCTTTGTACTGTTCCTGAGGTTTTTAGAAGTTAATTTTGCATGTGGCTAAGGGAAGAGAGGCCAGTCCTTTCTAAATTGCACCAAGTGGCCATAAAGTGTCGAAACACCAAAGAGAAAAATACTAATTCTGGAATAGTTCCAAGAACATTATCCCTGTCTAATTTGCCCTAGGAATAAAATGAAGATGAGAACCTAGTTTTACCTCTGGAAAATGCTTGCTAAAAATCTGCTTCAGAAGGCCAGACATGAACAGCACGCACCACAAAACCGTCAGTTACTAGGCACCACTTACACACGGCATCACGGCATCGTGGGCCCTCAAAAAAGCTCACGAGAAATACGGGTAATGCGTGTTATTACTTGACAGTAATTTTACTAATTAACATGAAGCACAATTTGTAAAAACAAGTCACCACCATACCACCAAGGAAGAGAAGGAAAGCTGCTAGTCTACAAAAGTGCTCCCTTTAGCTTTCAAACCCAAGAGCTTCATTTTGGGTCAAACAAGATTGTAAAGAAAGGCCATCAGTTCTAAATGAGCTGATGTTGCCATATATACATACGCACGTATATATGTTTCAATTTCAACTCTCATTTAACACTACTGTACTAGTACAAACCATTTATAGGACACATTTTCTCAGGCTTATTTACAAACACCACATGTGACAAAGATAGGGAAAATCAAAGAAACGGCAGACAAACATAGCCATTTAGCAACATAGTTCACTAAAGAGAAATCGGATTTCCATGTTTTTAAAAAACATGAAAAAAATTTAGGAAGAAATCCCTACTATATATACCTGTTGGCCATTGGACCTAAAAGGCAAATAAATGTAATGATCATGATTAAGTTTCTATTACAGTCTCATTGACATATCAATATGAGGTCTACTTAGAGTACTACCTACAAATACAGTCTCTCATGATTTGATGAGAATATTAAGTTATTGAATACATTTTTAACTCCCATGGCACATCACACTTGATAACACTAATAAGGTAGCTTTATGTAACACTTAAATCATGATTATGAATGTTTAATTGAATATTTTCCTTTCTGTAGCTGTGAAATATAAAGCTTAGATTTGCTTCCATCAGGCCTCTTGAACCAAACTTCATCGTGGTTAATTGTTGTAATTACAGCACTAAAAAGGGGGGGAGAAAAAGGAATGAATGAATGAATTGCAGTACACCTCTGCCACTCATTTTAGAGTACTAGCCATAAAACCAAAATAGCTGGGCTGCAAGAGATTCAGGTATATAATTGTCATTTACCACTAGCAGCAGGGCATGTTGTCGAAAACATCACATTCAGCATCACTTAAGAGACAATCTCCTTTCTTTCCTTAATAGAATTGGTCATATTTACTATTAGAAGTATTAGATGCACATTGTTCCTACTACATCCCCACCCCACCCCCCCAAAAACAAGTGGAGCTAAAAAACACTAATCACATAGTATTACACCTCCAATTTATACCAGCTCTGGCTGTAGGAAATTTCGTCATCGTTTTAATTTTTTTTTCAAATGCTTTATTTTTTCAGAGTATGCACTTAAGGTTTTATTTAAATTCTAGCTAGTCTACACATAGTGTAATACTGGTTTTAGGAATAGAATTTAGTGATTCATCATTTACATGTAACACCCAGAGTAGGAAATCTTAGAAACACCAATCTCTAATTCCCAATGTCAAACCATCTATGCATAGTACTTGTAAGGATTCTTTTTGACACTACTTATCTTTATGTAGAAATATTTTTAAGAAGAGATTTGTGTTTAATACTCATTTCATCTCTTTTTAAATCATTTTTATGCTAAGTAGTCAGTAAAATGTCTTAAAAGCGGGAAGATAAAGCAAAGAATCTAGGGGTAGCACATAGAACCTAGAAATTAGCTCAGTGGGCTTCTATGAGGAAAGTTACTATACACAATGCTCCTAGTATCATAAAACTTTACAGATGAAATTACAGTCTAAGTAAATCTACTGTATTTGGAAAGTGAGCATTCTTCCCTAAATACAAACACTGCATTTACCATTCATACCTAGAAAAAGATACTTTCTTAGTATAGAAGGCTACCACTCTGAGAAATAAATCCTAAACTACTGAAGGAACAAAAGCAGTGATTAGCACTAATATTTTCCAAAGGCTACAACCAGATAAAACTTTGAAGGCTATCAGGGAGGCTGGCTCAGTCAGTAGAGTGACTTTTGATCTTGGAGCTGTGGATTTGAGCCCCATATTAGGTGTAGAGATTACTTAAAAAAATAAATCTTAAAAAAAAAAAGAAAAGAAAAACTTAGAAGGCTATACAATTATAGAAAAGTTATTTAAGCTTAGACAGATTGAGTCTTTTAAAAGGCAGCTTTCAGTTTTCAAGTTATACTGTAACTTTTTTTTTCATGGTTTTTTTTTAATTTTTATTTTTATTTAAACATATAATGTAACCCCACCACCCTCTCCCAACCCCTCTCCCCCCTACCCCCCTCAGTCTGTTCCATGACACCAAGAGTCTCTTTTGGTTTGTCTCCCTCCCGATCCCATCTTGTTTCATTTTTTCTTTTTCTACCCCCTTAACCCCCACCCCCATTGCATCTCCACTTCCTCATATCAGGGAGATCATATGATAGTTGTCTTTCTCCGATTGACTTATTTTGCTAAGCATAATACCCTCTAGTTCCATCCATGTCATCGCAAATGGCAAGATTTCATTTCTTTTGATGGCTGCATAGTATTCCATTGTATATATATATACCACCTCTTCTTTATCCATTCATCTGTTGATGGACATCTAGGTTCTTTCCATAACTTGGCTATTGTGGACATTGCTGCTATAAACATTCGGGTGCACGTGCCCCTTCGGATCACTACATTTGTATCTTTAGGGTAAATACCCAGTAGTACAATTGCTGGGTCATAGGGTAGCTCTATTTTCAATTTTTTGAGGAACCTCCATGCTGTTTTCCAGAGTGGTTGCACCAGCTTGCATTCCCACCAACACTGTAAGAGGGTTCCCCTTTCTCCACATCCTCTCCAGCATCTGTCATTTCCTGAGTTGTTAATTTTAGCCATTCTGACTGGTGTGAGGTGGTATCTCATTGTGGTTTTGATTTGTATTTCCCTGATGCCCAGTGATGTGGAGCACTTTTTCATGTGTCTGTTGGCCATCTGGATGTCTTCTTTGCAGAAATGTCTGTTCATGTCCTCTGCCCATTTCTTGATTGGACTATTTGTTCTTTGGGTGTTGAGTTTGCTAAGCTCTTTATAGATTTTGGATACTAGCCCATTATCTGGTATGTTGTTTGCAAATATCTTCTCCCATTCTGTCAGTTGTCTTTTGGTTTTGTTAACTGTTTCCTTTGCTGTGCAAAAGCTTTTGATCTTGATAAAGTCCCAATAGTTCATTTTTTCCCTTGCTTCCCTTGCCTTTGGCGTTGTTCCTAGGAAGAAGTTGCTGTGGTTGAGGTCGAAGAGGTTGCTGCCTGTGTTCTCCTCAAGGATTTTTTTTAAATATTACTATTTAATTAATAAAATTAATAACAGATACATCTACGATGAGCATAGAGGTGTTATCAACAATAGCCTCTATCTACTTCTCTGTATATTTGAAAATAGTCAAAATAAAAATTAAGGAAAAGGAAAAATTATGAGGTTCATAGAAAAGTTTTCAAATGCATAACAAATCTTGTTCCATGTAAAACTAAAAAAAAAAAAAAAGCAATTAAAGCAGAGGATTACACTGGATATCTTTTTTTTTTTTTTTTGACAGGAAGTTGGATTTATTGGTGGGCATGAATATGATGGGAGGGGGAAGGCCAAGGTTCTCATGAGTGCAGAGCCCTCCATTTGTCCAAGGGACCATGGGTTAGGGATGTATTTGACCCCACAGCCATGTCTTCAAATTCATCCTCATTGAACTTAGTAAAGCCCCACTTCTTGGAGATGTGGATCTTCTAGCGGCCAGGAAACTTAAACTTGGCCCTGCATAGGGCCTCAATCACATGTTCCTTGTTCTGCAGCTTGGTATGGATGGGCATGATGACTTGGCCAATGTGGACTCTGGCTACTGTGCCCTGGGGCTTTCCAAAGGCACCCGGCATTCCTGTCTGCAGCCTAAATTGGAGATAGCCATGAGGTCAGACCCCAGCATCCACCGAAAGGGCTGTCTTCAAGGTCCCTTAGGGCAACCCATACAATCAACAGGCTGCATACACTACCGAGGAGGCTACTATTTACAGCCATGGCACACTGGGCCCCCATAGACAAAGAGCACAGTCAGATTAATTGGCTGCAGATCCTCAGGGATCTTGATGGATTCCTTTCTCACGTTGAGGTCCTTCATCCATTTTGAGTCTATTTTCGTCTGTGTTGTAAGGAAATGGTCCAATTTCAATTTTCTGCATGTGGCTGTCCAATTTTCCCAAACACCATTTGTTGAAGAGGCTGTCTTTTTTCCATTGGATATTCTTTCCTGCTTTGTCGAAGATTAGTTGACCATAGAGTTGAGGGTCTATTTCTGGCTCTCTATTCTGTTCCATTGATCTATGTGTCTATTTTTGTGCCAGTACCATACTGTCTTGATGATGACAGCTTTGTAATAGAGCTTGAAGTCTGGAATTGTGATGCCACCAACTTTGGCTTTCTTTTTCAATATTCTTTTGGCTATTTGAGGTCTTTTCTGGTTCCATGTAAATGTTAGGATTTGTTCCATTTCTTTGAAAAAACTGGATGGGATTTTGATAGGCATTGCATTAAATGTGTAGATAGCTTTATGTAGCATAGACATTTTCACAATATTTATTCTTCCAATCCATGAGCATGGAACATTTTTCCATTTCTTTGTGTCTTCCTCAATTTCTTTCATGAGTACTTTACAGTTTTCTGAGTATAGATTCTTTGCCTCTTTGGTTAGGTTTATTCCTAGGTATCTTAAGGTTTTGGGTGTTATTATAAATGGGATTGACTCCTTAATTTCTCTTTCTTCTGTCTTGTTGTTGGTGTAAAGAAATGCAACTGATTTCTGTGCATTGATTTTATATCCTGACACTTTACTGAATTCCTGTACAAGCTCTAGCAGTTTTGGAGTGGAGCCTTTTGGGTTTTCCACATATAGTATCATATCATCTGCAAAGAG
>RCUC01157437.1:0-76636 GCA_003697995.1 Taxidea taxus jeffersonii
ACACACACACACACACACACACACACACACAGTTTTCCCCACTCACGAAATCTTACTTGTTTTCTTCACCACACTTAATACAACCTATCATTTGTTTCCTTATTTACTGTCTTTCTTTCACTGTAAAGGCCAAGAGGTCAAAAACCTAATCCATGTTAATCACAAATATTATAATCTGTCTCCTAATCCAGTGCTGGGTATCCAAAGGAGGGGATTCAGTAATATTTGTGGGATGAATGAACGAATGAATGAATAAGAAAAAAAATACCAATATAGATTTGTTTCCCAGTCCTGCTAATTAAAATATTTTGCCAATATATTTATTTAAACAGTTTAGCATCTTATCAACAAAAACAATCCATTAGTCCCACTGGATCATTAAAAAATGATAAATATGCATTAAATGACCTAATCCAAACTGAAACAGTCACCTTGATGCTTTTACCGAGTTGTTATTCTATCCCAATATTTCTTTTTTTTTTTAATATTTTATTTATTTATTTGTCAGAGAGAAGGAGAGAGAGAGAGAGCACACAAGCAGGCAGAGAGGCAGACAGAGGCGGAGAGAGAAGCAGGCTCCCTGCCGAGCAAGGAGCCCATACGGGACTCGATCCCAGGACCCTGGGATCATGACCTGAGCCGAAGGCAGAGGCTTAACCCACTGAGCCACCCAGGCATCCCCAATCTTTCTTTTTTCTCTTTGCAAAATAACTTGTGCACTTTACTAACATGAAATTTAACTAAATACAGTCACTTTGTTTGCAAGACTATTTTGCATGCAAATCAAACCCCAATTTATATTTGAAAACCATGTTTTCATTTGCTATTTTATTTCATAATCTCATGCAGGTGTTGTTCTTATCCACAGGATACTCAGAGTCTGGTTAATTGTTGTTAATTGTTTCATAATCATTCCTGAGAAAAATCGATGATAGAAATGTCACCTCTGCACACGGGAGCAGGCTATCTTGGCCTCCAACAGACTTTTCTAACCCAGGCTACAAATCACAATTACCTGGGGAACTTTTAAAACAAATACAGATGCCAGGCTCCACTCTCTGAGATTTGAATTTCATTGGTTTGGGGTGGAGCCAGGGGATTTCTACTATTTTTAATGCTCCCATGTGATGTGAATGTGCAGCCAAGGTTGAGAATCAATGACTTAAAGAAAGAAAAATAACTATGCTCCAGCAGACAATGGACTGCTTGCTCTCCAGATTTTGAGGGTTGTTCTGATGTTCAAATCAATCGAAACATCACACATGAAAGGCAGAGAAATTACTGCTACTTGTGCTGTCTGTGCTGGTATCTTGAATAGGCAATGCACATAAAAGACTCAACCTGGGAAGCTGCTACATCTAGTGATTGGCTCAGAATGGGAATTGGTTGTGCCGAATGAATGGCTACCCCATCCAAGTATGGCAACCTGTCTCTCTGCCCCTGGAAGCTCTGTGGCTCAGCCTCTGCCCATGTTGCTCTCCAATCCTCCAACACTCCTACAACATCCCTCTCCTGTCTTGCTATTAACAGTCTACCTTTCCTCCTGGCACCAGCCAAAGCCATGATGCCCTAGTTGAAGGGCTACAGGATTGCTCTAGCTCCCTTCCCTGTCTCGTAGTCTGAACTGTAATTGTTTCTCAAAAAAGTCTTTACCTAAGGGGTGCCAGGGTGGCTCAGTGGGTTAAAGCCTCTGCCTTTGGCTCTGGTCATGATCCCAGGGTCCTGGGACCGAGCCCCACATTGGGCTCTCTGCTCAGCAGGGAGCCTGCTTCCTCCTCTCTCTCTCTCTCTCTGCCTGCCTCTGCCTACTTGTGATGTCTATCTATCAAATAAATAAAATCTTAAAAAAAAAACCTTGACCTGAGAAACTACCTATGTACTAAGCATTCTACTAGATATTCCACACTATTTCTTTTAGTCTTTGTACTAATCTCTTTTTACCCTCTCTACACATAGTTAACATCTTCATATTTGTGCCCTTTTCCCCGAGATTACAAATTCTTCAAGGTCAAGTATAATATGAAATATTTCATTGTATTAAGTCCAAAGGCTAAGGGATGGAGAAGAAAGGAAGAGAAGGAAAATTCCCCTATAGAGTCCCTCCCAGAGATAACATGGTATCTTGTTTAATTTTCACACTAGTCTTGGGTAATTTATCCTACTATCTCCATTGTATACATATAAAAACTGATGTTCAGAGAGATTAAGTAACTGGACTAAGAAAGCATAAAATCTGAACTCAACTTGGTCACTAGTTAAAATCCCCAGGGTAGGGAGGAGAACATTAACCTGGTATCTGAGGTGAGAGTGGACTGGCAAGATTGAGACTTAGTTTTTGCAGAGAGGAGGGAAGAGACTACTAATAAATCACCCACTCCTTTTGCCAGAGGACTTTCATTTGTTCATCATTTCTGGTCTCTTTCTATTCCTTCATAGAATACACTTTCTTCAGGAGTGATGAGTGATTCACCTAATTGATGGGCTTAAGGGAATGTACTGAATATGCTCACCCCCATCTTCTTCTTGTCGTTTTCACCAGCAGCTAGCTGCCTGCAGGGAGCATGCATCCCACCCTGCTTAGTCATGCCATCAGTTTCCTAGAGGCAAGTGCTCATAAGGGGGCGTGCGTGAGGTTCAGTGCTGCCTGTGAATGGTGTACTCGTCTCTCTAGCTCTGGGGCTCAGCCTCACAAACTTCATAGCTGACTTAATGTCACTTTCACCACCATCAGCTTCACCAGCAAAAGTAACATTGTTTCCTTTTCTGTCTTTTCTGAATTGGTAGAAAAAAACGGAAGCAAGTGAAACAGGGGCATCCTTTAATTTGATCCTTTAAAACAGTGGCTCTCTAAGTGTAGTCTGGGACCAGCAGCTTTAGTAGTGCCTGGGAACTATGTAGAAATACGAGCTCTCTGGTTCTGTCCCAGACGAACAATCTGTGCTTTACCTACCCTCCAAGAATACGAGAAGCACTGCTATGGACAGGGTCTTGACTGCCGTCTCTTTCGGCTCTGAAACAGCAGGCTCAGTGGTGTTCTTGCTTGTGCAGCTCCAGGCAACAGTCCCAGTCTGTGATCAGGTCCAAGTGGGTCTAGGATGGCTGCTGAGCAGGCAGTGATGGTACAGACTGAGAAATGATGGTGGCTAGAGACATATCATCTATCAGATCTTTCTTCCAATCTTTGATCAGAGTGGTTGCCCGATTTTACAGTGCTTTGCTTCATTTTCTTGTTCTTTTCTATTGCTGTAGTATTTTGGTGTCTAAAAAGTTGGGAGTCTTTCCCTCTCTATTTTACAGATAGCTGAAGAGCTAGAAGATTATTATCATTCCATTGTCACCCCTGGATACACCACCAGCAGAGGAGGAGGGAGGAGCACTTCTTCTGGGGAAAGGGCAGCAACCTGTCCTTCTGAAAAGCGACAGCTAAATTCAGTTGTAGTGGCATAGTCTAAGGCAGTGGTTCTCAAAGTGTGGACCACAACCAATAGTATCATCTGGGCACTTATTAGAAAGGCAAGTTCCTGTCCCTACCCCAGAGTGCTGAATCACAAACTCGGGAACAGGAACCAACAGTTGGAGTTTGGGCAAGCCTAAAAGGCAGGCTAATGTGTGAGAGCCCCGGCTGGGGCCTCATGGCTCATTGTGTGGTCTGGCCCAAGAGCAAGAGCATAACCTGGGAGCTTAGAAATTCAGATCTCAGGCCTCATGCCAGACCTCTTGACCTATTCACAATCTGCATTTTAACAAAAATCCCCAGGTAACTGGTAAGCACATTAAAGTTTTAGACGCACTGGTGTGAGTCAAGGATGCTAATGCTGTATCAAGGAACCAGAGCAGTGAATGGGATTTTAATGAGGTTTTTATCCCAAGCTACAAACATGTAAGTTACTATCTAAGGAGTAAGGAAATGCATGAAAATGCAGAGAGAGGTGGCTGTGTGGAAATCGAAAATTCTGAGGCACCTGTTTCAGTCTGGATGTTCTTGTGACCTCAGGCTAACTCCATTCGTTAACGCCCCTCCCCTGTGTAACTCACTTGGGCCTAGACAACTGTCAGGGGCTACTGTACCTCATTCCACTATGGGAACCAGCACAGGCCACCTTTGTAGATCCGCATTAAATTTCCAACCAAGCTTGTTTTGGAATCCTTCTCACAGCAGGGCAGGCCTCCCTAGATGTCCACAGAAGGTCATTTCTCAGCCCAAACAGGTAGCAGTCTGGGATCAATAAAGACCAAATCAACACTGAGTATTTAAACAGGTGACTGGAGTGTGAATAAGTAGTTGGAGAAATTGTAAAAAGGTCAGGTAGCAAGTACTAGCTTTGTAACTAGCAAAGGTGCTTGTACAAATTTGGCATTTCACAGAACCTGCAGGCTGAGTTTGATTAGTTATTAAAATTATGGTCAGCCAGTGGGGAGAATCATGATAATTGGTATAGGTCACAGACAGTCAAAAGTGCCTCTCCCAGTGGGATGAAACCTATTAAAATTTGTTATTTAAATCTCTTTTTGCCATTTCCACATTCTGCTCACGTGCAAAATGACTTGTCCCAATCTTGGTCTCCAAGGAAGAATGCAAACGTCTTCCATTGTTCTTTGTTTGGTGCTAATTAACATTTTCAAGAGGATTGACTTAGATGCAGTTCTTGCAGTTCTGTATATCCCAAAGCAATCACTCCATTCAACTTCCAGATCATAGCTTTATCTCATTAAAGAATTAGCTTTTAATATTCAGAATGCTTAGATTATTTCAACTGGTGTTTTCCAAAACTTGTAATTTCACACAAATCATCCACAGCTTTACACCGCCAGCACGCTGAGGGGAGCAAGTGCTTTTGTGAGAGGGAAATCCCTTCCTTCTCCTTTTAGTCTTGTGCTTTGGAATAATGCAACCTCTGTTTCAGCCAGCCAGCCAACATGGACCAATTCAGTAGAACAGAACTGGCATCTACAACAACGTCTCTGAACCTGGTAGATACTGGGAACGGTTGCAGAGGTGTCAAGAGTATTGATTCCTGGGGCGCCTGGGTGGCTCAGTCATTGAGTGTCCACTCTTGATTTTGGCTCAAGTCATGATCTTGGAGTCCTGGGAGGAAGCTCTGCACTGGGCTCGACCCTCAGCACAGAATCTGCTTGAGGATTCTCCCTCCTGTCCCCCTTCTATAGGTGTGTGGGTAGTACACATGCGTGCACGTCCTCTCTCTCAAATAATAAAATAAATCTTTTAAAAAATATATTGGTGCCCATTCTGCCTCCAAAATATTCACTTCTATGGTCTGAAGTGGAACCCAACTACCATTTTTTTTAACAGCTTCCAGAATTCTGGTGTCATTGAGCAAATTACCCTCCTCTTCTCCACTCAGCCTCCCACAAACTTTGTTTTCATAACATCTTTGTCTTGGACTACTTGACTTTTGATCTTTCCAAATGGTCCTGCTATTTTTGTTACAAACTTTCCAAGCTGTTCTAGCACCCAATTTCTTTCATATATTTTAAGCATTTTTTTTCAAAAGCATATTTGATACAAAACATGGAAAAGCATAAAGGGGGAAAAACCGTAAATGATAACAACCCTACCACCCAAAGATAATTGTTGATACCATTTTTTTAATGTATGTGTGTTTCTACACGTTTTCTTTACAAAAATCTGTCATACTAACTATATTCCGTTGCACCTGAAATGGTTTTCCTAGCACAACGTTATTTAGAGTGCCCATGACAAATGATTCTTGTATCACAAGCATTTTTGAGTATCAGGCATGTGCATTCATTGTATGCACCATAATTTCGTATACTTAATCCCTTAGTTTTTGGTGTTTTTGTATTTTTAATATTTTTGCTATGAAAAGCAATGATAGGATGAATCTTTCTTTTTATATATCATTGTTAACCTTGTCATTCCTAACTATTACTGATGGGTCTGTGGTCATGAGACACAGAAGACACTGGTAAAAATAAAGTAGTCCATTCTTGCTGGAAACTGAGTCTTCAGAAAAGACATTGCATGCCAAGGTTTTCTGCTCAGAGTAGAAAATTCTCATCATCCTAACTGGATAATATCGGATGCTCAAGGTACCTGTTTCTCATAGGCTATACTAACTGAAAAGCATTCTTCAAGCACTTTTTGCTCCTTTATAACAATACGTCCCAAACCCTCCTGGTGCGGGGCCAGATTTTTGCTTGTTTCATTTTGTTTTACTTCCAATTCTTCATGGATATATACTTTCGTAAAATAGTATAAAAATGAATATCTAGAAAAAATGAAATAAAAATGGCATACAAATATATAAGGCCCATTTTTTTATCACTAGATTCAAGAGTCATAAAATTTCTTTGACAAATTGCCATAAATATTTTAAGAGCTTACTCACAAACTCTATACTCAATTTCATAGCAGGCCAGTAACTAACTGTTTACAGCTCCTCACTGATGGGCCACAATTTGAATGGCACTGGTTTAGAGCAAGTTTCCAAGGAGATGTATTAGCTAAAAGAAATAACCCAGTGTTTGAGTGGGGGAAAAGGTTCTCTAGCAAAGGTGTAATAGAAATACAAAGTCAAAGGAATATTTTTGGCAACAGTGAAACAACCAAGGTAGACTGTAGTCATCAAGAACAATACTAGAAGCACATCAGGCTCAGAAGTTCATGGTCCACAGTTGGAATGATGCAGAGAAGAGAGCGTTTCTGCACAAGAATAAATGGAAACTCACAAAGAGGTCCATCTTTCTCCAAAAATGTTCTCTTTCTTGACCTAGCAATGGTTTTACAGGTTTTCTCCTTAGAACCATTTATTAAAACATATTCATAAGCTTTATGCAATTCTATATACTTTCCAGTTTAAAAATGCTACATATCTGCCTATATGTTAATATTGGCTAATGTTTCTCTATCAGCACAATTGAATGCTGCTACATGATGGAAAATGTACATTGTAGGTGACTTTGTTACATTCACATTCAAAAGCTACAGTATTTGTGTCTCAGATTCCTTTCACTAGCCCTTAAATAAAAGATCTCATATTTACCACTTTACAAAGGATAAACAACTGATAAAAACAAAGACAGACGAAAGACTAATTTTTACTAGTGAACAACATAGTTTACTATTCTTAGAGGAAAGTTGTCAGGTAAGATGCATCCTAAAGGAATAATACTGTGAATGTGTGTCTCACATACCCAGGACAGGGTATGAGAAAGGACAGTCTTACCACCCTCCCTCCATACCTGTTATTTATATTTTGGTTCCTTGAGAGAAAGAAGCAACAGTCCTTCTTCACTTACCGTTCCTCTCAAGTGTCACAGAAAATCACTCAGAACACTGTGATATATACAGTGTAGCCTCACTGAGAATATATACTCATGTATACATACACAACACCTATATATTGTGAGGAGCCTAGGAAGTCCCCTTGTTTCAGGGACAATGTTCCATTGGTGAGTTAAGCTTTACTTTTCTCCATAAAAACTTTGCTTTTTAACCGTTTTATGCTTAAATGATGCAGGAGCATGAGGTAGCTGGAGAAGGATAACGGTGCCTTTCTCCATAGGATACTCATTCCCATTTTCATCTTCATCTTGTCCCCAGAAAATCCCTAGAGCAGTTTGCTTTGATTCCTTATCCAAAGTTCTAAAGCACAATGGCTCTCTTGGCTCCTCTGGGGTCTGCCCATCAAATACAGAGGAAGACAGATGCTCTGGAAACTTTCTCTAGCCTTATTCTCCAGCCCACCCTCCACAGCCCTCTGGAAGCCTTTCTCCTCTTTTCTGTAACTAGCCTTGGCTCCAGACACATCAAGTCTCATCCCGCAGGCTTCTCTCCCCTGAGGAGTGATTGTTCGTGGCTAAATTCTGTAGCTATGGGCAGGTCACTAACCCATTTGGGGCTTAGTTCCCTCACTTCTTTGACTTATTTTTAAATTCCCTTTTAAAATTGTTAAAATATATATATTGATTTTTCTCCCCTAGCAGCAAAGAAAGGGAGGGGGGGAAAGACTGATAATGGGGTCAGAGCAAATGAATGAGTGAATTAAATGCACTTGGCTTAACAGAAATAGAACCAAGTGGATGAAGCCAAAGAGGACGCTGCTCTTTGAACCCCTGGGACATCTATTGAGCTATGTGTCATCATAGTTATTTTTATTGGCATTTTACAAGACATTTGGGTAAAGGATCAGAATCAGAGAAAATAGGATGAGAGAGGGAAAGAGAAAAGAAATGGAGTGTGGGGGGAGAGAAGCAGTTGTCCAATTTTCTTTGGTCAATTTCCTACTGGTAGAAAACAAGGGCCAGATAAAGAAACAGTAAAATGAAAGTGCAATGCAAGATGACACAAAAGTAGTCAAGGAAGGGACAACAGGCACATCGTCTGGGGCTCTCTTCTCTCTTGCTGGTCACCAGTAAGAAGCCTACGGTGCTTCTAAATTGAGGGTTGCAAGTCAAGTGCTTTGAAAGTCCAATGGCTAATATGTTAATCCCCCCTTATCCACAATTTCACTTTCTGGGTTTTCGCTGACACCCACCAACCACTACGGTGTGGAGCAGGTGACCCTCCTAGCATACCGTCAGGGAGCAGAGAACAGCCCAAGGCTATACCATTCCCTTTATGCCATCTCTTCATATAGGTATTTTATCACCTCACAGCATCACAAGAAGGATGAGCACAGTACAATACTTTTAAAGAGAGAGACCACTTTCATAAGACTACTATTCCAGCATATTGTTACCATTGATCAGTTACATTATTGTTGTTGTTAATCTCTTTCTGTGCCTAATTTATAAAGTAAACTCTAGCCTAGGTATGTATATAGAAGGGGAAAAACAGTATATGTCCTATCTATCTGTGGTTTCACACATCCACTGGGAGTCTTGGAACACATCCTCTGCAGGTAAGGGGTGGGGGGCTACTGGATAAATAAATGAAGCTGGCACAGCATGACACAGGAAGGAATGACAAGAACTCTGTGAACAGAAGAGCTCATTTCCCACATGAAGGGGCAGCCACCACTCAGTTCCAGAGGACTTCTAAACCAGCAGGTCAGCCAGCCCAGTGTTGCCAGCTCTTCTCATATTTCAAGAGAAACCACGTATCAGGACTTGTATTTAAATTGTCCTGGTTTTCAAAACATTCTCTAGTTGCCACAAACACTTGTTTTTTTTTTTTTTCTCTAATTCTAAGGAATAAAGGAAAGAAGTCAAGAAATGGAAATTAACTCTCACATTACTTCTCCTTTGGCACAGTGAATATTGTCTTATTTTATTTTCATGTTTTTTATATAGGGACATGTGCTTATGGAGATTTAGAAATCCCTGAAAGGGGATGCCTGGGTGGCTCTGTTGGTTAAGCGGCTGCCTTCGGCTCAGGTCATGATCTCAGCGTCCTGGGATCGAGTCCCACATCAGGCTCCTTGCTCGGCGGGGAGCCTGCTTCTCCCTCTGCCTCTGCCTGCCTCTCTGTCTGCCTGTGCTCGCTCTCTCTCTCTCTAACTAATAAATAAATAAAATCTTAAAAAAAAAAAAAAAAGGAATCCCTGAAGGGCAGTCACCAAGCCATTAATTTCTTTATGCTCTATATGCATTCACCTACATAGATCAGAGTTCAGGTTTGATTAAAACTTCCATGACTGAATTAAAATAATCTGATAATGCATCCCTCTTATTTTTCTCTAGTTGAGCAAAAAAATCTGTCATTACATAGGTTTATGTGGCCACCTTTTGTCAATAAAGTAGCAAATGATGTTATGAAGCAGACATATCCTCCTTCCAAGTGTTTCTTTTAAAAAAGAACCTATATGTCCATCAACAGATGAATGGATAAAGAAGATGTGGTATATATATACAATGGAATACTATGCAGCCATCAAAAGAAATGAAATCTTACCATGGATGGAACTAGAGGGTATTATGCTTAGCAAAATAAGTCAATCAGAGAAAGACAACTATCATATGATCTCTCTGATATGAGGAAGTGGAGATGCAACAGGGGTGGGGGTTAAGGGGGTAGGAAAAGAAAAAAAATGAAACGAGATGGGATCAGGAGGGAGACAAACCAAAAGAGACTCTTAATGTCATAAAACAAACTGAGGGGGGATGTTGGGAGAGGGTGGTGGGGTTACATTATATGTTTAAATAAAAAAAAAAAATGCTAGTTTCTAAGCCTCTAATTAAAGTCTTTGAAATTTCAGAAGTGATTTCCAATATACCCACAAAAGGAATAGCAATGTGGTTCCAAGAGCTAATCCAGTTTCTGAGATGTACCTTAATATCATCATATTCCTGATCAGGAGTCAGGAATATGTTTTGAGTAAAGGTCCAGAAAGTATTTTAGGTTTTGTGGCTCTATGATTGAGCCACTCAACTCTGGCCTCATAGGACCAAAGCAGCCATAGATTAAAAACAAAACAAAACAAACAAACAAAAAGAAACCAAACTGATAAGAGTAACTGCTCCAATATAATTTTACAGAAACAGGCAGCAAGCGACGTTTGGCCAGTAGGTCATACTTCACCCACCCTCCCCTACAGGAAAATTTTTTTCTTAGCCTGCATTCTCTGGATAACTGCTTCTATTTCAAATTTATTCTCCGGTGTCAACAGTTCTCTTTATTTAACATTTTCTCCTGCTGCTGCTTAGAATTGCCCCTTTCCTGATTATTATGTACCAGTCCTAGGACAGGTCATTCCTATTGCAAATCATGACTCCTTCCAATGACAAGTTCAACTACAATTCAGTTCTCACTGATTTTGTCTCTCATTGGATTGTTGAAAAGAGCTTCCAATTTGGTCTCTCTTTCTGTAACCTACCAGGCCTTCAGTATAGTCTACTTAGATATACTTTTTTTTTTTTTTTAACAATTGAAGTTATAATCTTGTCACTCTTTGTTCAGGCATTGTCTATGACTCCCTGTTGTTCACAGAAATAATGTTCAAACTCCTCAGCAAGGCATGACTCCCATCAGATCTTTCCAGCTATGTGCATATACAGTCAATGATCTTTAGGCATCCTACACTGAGTCAAGCCAGAATTTTTACACTGTTCTGTGCATTGATTGTGCCAATCTCTCTATGGATCCTGACCTTAGTTAATTCTCAGTCTGCTTTAAGACCAGCTCAAATGCCACCATCCCCATGAAGGAGCTTAGGTTCTCCTCAGCCAGTAGTATCATTTCTTGCATCTAGAACTAAAACTTTGTGTCTTACTTCGAATACCTATTACCTTCAGTCTTAAACTACATGAGGAAAAGGATAAGAACCCAACACTACAAGAAACAAGACCTGGAACAGCAACCCTGCTCATAGAAGACATCATTCTCAAAAGCTAATATTTATCAAGCACCGTCAATATGGCACTATACAACCTTGTGGTTTACATATTTGTAAGTATTAAATCATTTAATCCTTATGACCACATATTATACAGTTGAGCAAGCCAAGTTGACTGTGTAATGTTTATTTTATGGATGAGGAAGCAGGCACAGAGAGGTTACATGGCTACTTGGTAGAACTGATAGCCAAACTCAACAGGGGGACTTGGAAACTAGCCCTTAGTGAGCCCTTAGGTTCTTCACTGGACCATCTCTTAACACATTCTTACAGGATATACATTTCACATAACTTGAAATATATCTTGCCTTTTTTGTCATTTATAGAGATTTTAATAATTATAACTATGCCTTAATGACATTTTCTTGGTCAGAATTATGGTATATTTGATATCGGGTACATTTGTTCAGAAATAAGACCCTGAAGGAATAGAATTTTTGTTAAGAATTACATTCTGTTCTATAGTGTTCTCCATGATTGTAACTAAAATAGTTATGCTTTTTTTTCAAGATTTAAAAATCCCATCTTACCTGTCTTTACTTATATTAACTTTATAAGTTAAATTAATTTTTCCATTTTCTTCTAATCTTCAGGGTTTTTTTATATTAAAGCAAATTCCACTTAATATTAAAACAAAGGCCCTTTCCTATTCATCTATAAACTAGCAATATAGTATCGTTCTCTTCCTGGAGAGGGATGGGAAATCACTCCTAAGGATCCTAGAAGCCAAGCTATAAACATCAGTTGGGTTTTGCCATGTCTCTAAACACAAATCTGAGGAGATTTTAGGGAAATATTAACTTACTATATTTGATATATCATGCCTTAGCATAAAGATCACAGGAAGAAGCTAAAAAAAAAAAAATCCCCTTGGAGAGTCATCATGTTTGCCTTGATTTGCATGTCACTGGACTGTGTGAGTTGGATTCCAGATATTTCTTCTGTGGCTAAAATAATCTTTCCTTTTGGTGGTTGCTAGATATCTTTCTTCCTTCTTTTTCTTTTGCCCTTGGGCTGTTAATGCCTCAGACTCTCCCTTAATGCTTCAGCAGATACAGGGAAGAGTCTCAATGGGATGCTTTTGAGGAATGTGTCTTCAGTTTCCTAGGAACACAGATCTGGTGGCTGAAAACAACAGTTTATTTTCTCAAAATTGTGGTATATAGATGTCCAAATCAGTGTGTTAGCAGAGCCATGCTCTCTGTCAAGCCTCTAGGGGAGGATCATTCTTTGCCTCTTCCACTTCCTGGTGGCCCCAGGTATCCCTTGGATTATGGCAGCATCACTCCCACCTCTGTCTACACATGACCATCTCCTCCCCATGTATCTCCATCTCCACATGGTGCTCTCCTCCCTCCATAAGAATGCTAGACAGACCCTAATGACCTCATTTGAACTTTACTGTATCTGTGAAGACTATATTTCCCAATAGGATCATTCACAGTTATGGAGAATCAGGATTTCAACATAACTTTTTTTTTTTCCTTGCAGGGGGTTGGGGCATATAATAAGGGGTTAGACTCCTTTCCTCCCTTGCTTCCTGCCCCTATAGGACAACATGAGGGACAGAAAGAAGATAGACTGTTCCCCAGGAATTTTAAGCAAGATACTCTAGTCTTTACAACTCCTTCCCCTTTAACACTCTCTCTTACTGCCAGAGCCCCAGTGCTTTCTATTGGTATATCTCTCCCAGCCTTTGCTACTGCCAAAAAACACTGTGGACTACCGGAATAATTATACAGGTTATTCTTATTCCTTCTGATAAACAGATACTTCTCTATTGTGCTAGGGCCAAGGGGGAAAATGTTACTGATGCCTGGGAAGTAGCTTCTGTTGGTATAGAGGAGTACAGGCTTTGTAATCTAGGAAAACTAGATTCTTATCCAAATTCTTTATTTATAAGCTCAATAATTTTTGCCTATTTGAGCTTCAAGTTCTAACATAAAAATGAAGATTAAATTATCTTATAGACTATTATAATGACAAAAATGCCACAATATATTAAGTACATTGTGTCCATGTGCTCTTTAGCAAATTAGTTTTTCAATTTGTAACTCTGAACAAATTTCCCAAATTCAAATTATGCAAGATAACCAGATTCTACAGTGTCATGAAGTCTACAGTTCATATATAGGATATGCTGAAGAGGCCTCTCCATGAAGGAAATGGATCCCACGTTTAAACAAATGACCTAGTATGAAACTTTTGGAAGACAACATGTTCACTCATTTGATAAAGGTTCTAATTAATTTATGGCAAAACCATTGCTATAGTCTGTCTGTTCCTTTAACATCATGCTTTCGAGACATGTTGTATTTTCCTTAGATTTATCATATGGATTATTTGGCTGTAGATAACAGAAATACATTTTGCCTTAGAATGAAAAATAAATGTCTTAGAAGGCAGGGAGTAGCCTGCAGAACCAGAGGAACTGTTGAACAACAGTTGATCATAGGAAAGATAGGAACATGGTATCTCTGAAAAGCTAGGAAGCAAGAACAGATACACATCTAAATATTCATTCATGAATGAATAATCTAGTGCCATTTGGGCTATATTTTTGAGAAGAGATGCTCTGGCTGAGCTAGCACTTTCCATCACTTATCCCAAGAACACAAGGCCCTTTGTTAGATAGTCTTAATAGGACCACATGCACTAGGGAAGAAGTTCACCAAAAGACAACCCAAGTCTTGTTACTAGGGGAATTTAAATGAATGCTTGGCAGGTAAAACTGAAAGATAGCTAAAGATAGTTGTAATTTTTAAGAAGAGATTTACCTTGACTTTCAATCGTCATTCATATGATTAATCAATTGCATCCATTGAACGAATGATGACTTGGCTTGTCCCCAAAAGGACTTGGAAACAGGTGGACAAGGTAGTGAAAGGGATGTTTGGAAAGAAAGACTCCTACACCTAAATCATTCAAAGAATTTCTCCTGTGAAAATTCCTTTATTTTGATTAGTGTTTATTTTTTAAACATGTCAAAAACATTCTACAGCATGGTAACCATTTCTCAGATGTTGATGAAGGATTACGTTATGTTGGTGTTTTCATCCTGCTTCAAACTAAGATGGTGAAACCTCACACTAGGAAAGAGGGAAGCCAACCTGGAGAAGAGTAGGAAAGAAGGCTGTGTTTCCAAGGATTGGTACCTTGGGAGAACCCTGTCTTGTGTTAGAATAGGTGAGGTCTGAAGGGGTGCGCTCCTGGGCTTCCACAAGGCACCTTGAGCATCTCACACAAACAGAAGGGAGAACAGACTCAAAATGGAGAAGAGTCTGTGCCTCCTCATCAGAGGTCAAGTCAAGGGTATATATTTCATGGGCAGAGCATTCACTGAAAGAGCCAGGGTCAGTAGGCAGTTACCTGTCCTTCTCCTTTCCACCTTAGTCCGGCTTGCTTGATCTACCCCGCATCTCTGCCCTTTTCCACTTTACAAATAGGGAAACTAGGGTTCAAAATACTAACTCAGCTGTAAGTTCATACACCTAAGCAGTAGTTGAATAGGATTCTAGAGCAGAATGTCTAGCTCAAGTTCCCCTTTTAGCCTCGTGCTATATGGCCACACTATTTCCCAGTCTTCATTTTCTCCACAAGGGGTGAAACCCTTTGTCACTTCTTAAGATAGTTCAGCAACCAGCTGAGAAGCTTTGTGCACTGGGGGCGTACCATAGCAATGAGAGGGCAAGCTGTGGGTAAGAACTTCCTAGCCTTCCTGCAATCACCCAGGCAGGCAGCATGCTTATGCATGAAAGGGGTCTTTAGCTATAAATTGTGGTTTTAACTCTTACTATGTTCCAAGCACTGTGTGAGGTGCTTTTACATATTTTATCTCATTCTATTCTCAGAAAAGTTTTGTCAGGTGGGCAAAACAATCTGTACCACATAGCCGAGGAAGCAGGCTGAAGTGTCTTGCCCAAGGTCACAGAGCTAGTCCTTGACAGGGCTGAGAACATAACCCATGTCACCTGATTCCCAGTCTCATGCTTTTTGCACTGCCCTGTGCTGTCCTTTGGGGCTCCAGTAATTACAAGTCACCATGTGACATTCTTGAATGCCAGCCTTCTGAAATAAGAGCGCATGGATCTCTGGGTTTCCTGAGATGGGAATAAGGATGTCTCCTATTGATTCTATCGCTTCTCTGTTTCTCCTTGAAGTCTTACAGATTTCCCTTTCCATCAAGCTTTCTTTACAAATAGGCTTAAGAAAGGCTAGAGGGATATTTATCTGTCAGCCAGATTTCTCTCCTGCAGAAATGTTTGCCTTTTCACAGACCACTGCCTCATGCTTTAAAAATGTGTAGTAAACTGAAAGATGTCTTCCGGGACCAGACTGATGGAGGAGACACCGTCAATCGGATGCAAGTTCAGGACACAGCTCAAGACCCTTCATTTAGCTCAGGTGAGGGCAAAGTCTTAGTGAATTTTTCCTGCTTTATGGAGACTTCCCTGATTTAGTTCCAATAAGTGAGTTAAATAAGTTGGTAACAATTAGTATCTAGCATACTATAGGCACCTATCCTGGTCACTGCTATGAGCAGAAAATAACAATACTCCTTTGCTTTAATTTTTTAAGCTTGTAACAATTCCTTAAGACCATAACCACTTCTTCTTTACTGTTTCCAATTTGTTCTGCATCTATTGCTTTGGTTAATCAGATGGTGATAATTATGGAAGGCATTCATACAGGTCTTCATATTCTTTCTAATGCTTAACACAGTCACTGTGCATTTAGCAAGAGCTCAGCAAACACTTATTGATCAAAGGATTGACTCAGTAGATAGTTATCCACCCTAGGGTTATCGTTAAAAATAATCCTGAAAATTCTGGGAGAGTCTCTCATGGCCTGACTGCTTCCAAACCATGACAAAAATCTAAGTGATCAGAAATACAGATGTATTGCACTAAAATGTTTAGGTTTTACTTTCTCAGTTGGTACCATATAGCACATAGCCAAAAGGAAATGGAAAGTTGGAGCACTTTCTGCAAATAATTTAAGTCCATGACTCTGTCCAAGTGAAATGAAGGTGAAAGTAACCTTCACCCAAATTATCAGTACTGGTGCTTATCAGAGATTGCATTATCTAAATAACTAACTTCAAAATTTTCTGATTTTAATGAACTTTGTCTTTCATGAAATCAAACATTGAATTTAATGTTATTTTCCTAAACAGTACCCAGTTATTTGGCATCATTAAAATATCTTTAAATAACTATTCAAACTTTTGCCTGGATTTGCCCTGCATGGATGGTAACTGATTTATTCATTCATTCATCAGCTGTCTATCAAGAAGAAAGAGGAAGCTAGGAACCATGCTAGGAGTGGAGACACAGGACAAAATGACAAGTTTTGTGCTTGAGAAATTTAGACTGTAGCCAGACATATCAGTAGATTTATCAACATATTATGTAATGGGGAGGAGGCATGAACATGCTCACAATTTAGAAGGAAACCAGTAGAAGGTGGTGTGTGATATTGTCTAGAACAGGGCAGTGGAAAATGCAAAATCCCAGAGGAAATAGAAGAAGGTAGAGTCCTGAGAGTAGCTGAAGGAGGCTTCCATGGGACCTGAGATCCATCTTCCAACCCAAGTAGGGAGAAAATATGACTATTAGAAGACCTAGAGAGGTTTTGGGAGGTGGCTGTAGATGTGAGAGTGAAATCTTGAGAAGTTCTCCTTTAAAGGTCCGAAGGTTCCAAATAATTGCTCTAGTTAATAACAGCGTATCTATCTTAGGGGAAAAAAAAACCTTAGTTAACAAACTGTAATTTATGAGCAAGATTTATGTGTTCTTTTCTCACAAACTCAACTTTTTATTCAGTATTTCAAATGCCTGCAGAGTTCCTCTTGGAAGTTACTGTGGAAGCTTATGAAAGGGCCAGGATATTTCCTTCTTTGATGGTGATGCCTGGTTATAAGCAAAGTCCTCTGTCACCCTCATGAAAAGCCGATTTACTTGCACATTAAAAAAGAGAAAAAAAATCCCATAAGCAGAGGGAATGGAACCAATGTGGATAATAATCAGTATATTTATTATCTTAAAATACAGAGAGGAGAGAGAAAACTATTTGAAAGATTTTTACATTACCTGGACTCTTGAAACTTCTGAACCCAGGCATTTTAAGGAAACCAAAAGTACAGTAACCCAGCAGAAAATATTCATTCCCCTCTGTCTTTTTGCCAGCACTGAAAAATTTCTGGTCTCTAAGCAGGGAAATGTTAAAAAAAAATTGAGTGTTACTATTGTAATAGTTCTATATTTTTCTGAGCCAGAGCTCTTTGTCTTCTTTTTCTTTTGTTGTCATCACTTTTGGGTAACAGTAAAAGTAAATACAAGGATATCCTTTTGTGGACAGAATTATGTCTCCCCAAAATTGCTGTGTTGATGCCCTGGCCCCTAGTACCTCAGAATGTGACTCTATGTGGAGACTGGGCCTTTAAAGAGGTAATTAAGCTAATATGAGGCTATTAATAATACACCCTAATCCAATCTGACTGGTGCTCTCATAAGAGGAGATAACCAGGGATGGGCAAGCACAGAGAGAAGGCCTGATGAGGACACAGGGAGAAGATCGCCACCTGCTGGCCAAGAAGAGGAGTCTCACAAGAAACCAGACCTGCAGACACATTGACCTTGGTCTTCCAGTCTCCAGAACCCTGAGAAGGTAAATTTGTGTAGCTTAAGCCACCCAGCCTATGGTATTTTGTTACGATAGGTGTAGCAAAGTAATGATATGCCATGCCACAAAGATTAGTATTTCTATCTGTTCCAAGTGATAGCAAGAATTCAGAAGTACAATTTTCTAGGAGACCTTCTTTGACCTATTTTCCTGGGATAATTCTTCCTGTCTCTGGGAAGAAATTGGCTTAACAAACCAATGTTACTAAAGTGTGGCATCACAAGGCCTTGTCCATTTTATCTCAAGAAATAATTGTAAGTTCTTGTAAGTTCTTTCTGAGGAAGGAAATGGACGAAACTGAATCTTTCTCTGGAATGATTGTTTGCTACTCTATGAGAATTCTATTTGAAAACAGCAAAATCTAGCCTTTCCGGCCCTGCATGAGAAAATAAAAGTTAATAGTGGATATCATCACCACCAACATTTAAAATATAAAGAAGAGGGTCAGAGAGTCTCCTGCCATTTCTGGAGAAATGAGTGACCAAATCCTATCTGCAATGCTCTACTGTGAATGAACTTCTTTTCTGCCTGTCTGTCCCTCCTGAGGCTGGAACTCTTATCAGCTCAGGCATTTGAAACAAAAGAACAAAACCTCTCTAGCAAAAGACTAAGAAAGCAGGGCTGGAAATAATGGCCGTTATTTGATATTAGTATGGATAGGAAATAAAGAGATCTTGTTTTTCACTGATTTCTGGCTCTTTATATTATATTCTAAATCTTTTGATAAAGAACCAGTTAACTAATTTGGACCTGGAAAAAAATAAGAAAAATAAGAATACCATCAAAAGTCTTAGCCAAAGACACAAAAAAAGTAAGAATTGTAATCTACTACTGATTGATCAGGAGGAGAGATGGAATAGAACAGGGTCTGCAGAAGAATGAGGAACACTGAAGAAGTCTACTGTGAAGAAAGAGATGGGTCCAGAAAACAAGTGAAAAAGCTATCCAAGATATAGAGTGTTCACCTGAAGCTGGGAGCAAAATTTGTAGTGAGCCAACTTTAAGATCTCATACCATCTCCCTTACTCTACCACACAATCTATCTTCAAGCAATCACCAAAACTTTCCCATTCTAGTGCCTCTCAGGTGTGTGGTTTCTGCTTTCCCTTTTGCCTCTACCTAGTTCACACCATCTTCTCCTCTAGCATGAAGGCAGTGGTCCAGTGTGTAAGAACACAGACTGAGTCCATATCCTGACCATAATACTTAATGGTTGTGGTATCTGAGCAAGTTACTTAAACTTCATAACAGTTGGGATGCCAGGTTGGCTCAGTTGATCAAGAGTCTGCCTTTGGCTCAGGTCATGATTCCCTGGGGCCCTGGGATCTAGCCCTACATCAGGCTCCTTGCTCAGTGGGGAGCATGTTTCTCTCTTTGCCTGCCACCCTTCCTGCTTGTACTCACTATCTCTGACAAATAAATAAATAAAATCTTTTAAAAAATTTTTAAAAAATTAAAAATTCTAAAAGAAATTAATCTTACCTGTGCAATTAATATATTAAAATGACATTACTGTAACCTACCTTGTAACACTATTATAAAAATTAAATGGAATTTGTATAAAATTCTTGGCATATACTAAGAGTAAACTATTAGCTATCATTATCAGCTTTCCTATACAGAACTATACAGAAAAACAAACAAAACAAGAAAAACTAAGTTATTTTCCCCTCAAGCACTGCCCCCTTTCAATCCACAGTATATCCTATAGCCAGAATGAGCTTTATAGAATACAAATTACATTGAGTCACTGTTCTGCTAAAAAGCCATTAATTGGCTCACCATCACATTTATATAAATAACATACTCCTTAGCAATATTAATGAAATCCTTTTTGATCTGGCCCCAGGTTACATCTCTAACATAATCTTCCCCATTTTATTCGCCCCCATTCCCTCTACTCTGTTGTGGAGCCATATTAATTCATCTGACCCATCAAATTTGTTGTGTTCTTTCTTCCTTTTGGAATTTTGCACTGCTATCTGCCACTGACTTTGCCTAGAACTCTTCTTCTCTCCCATTTCCTTAGCCTCATACTCCGCTTAAAGACCACTTCTTCAATGAAGCCTTGACCTCAGTAATAGGGTCTACAGTCCCTCTTATGGACCATTGCCCACCACTTCCCTTCTCATTGCATGTCCCATGCTATTGAACAATAGCTGCCTGCTACATGGTCTGCTTTCTCAGCTGGAATGTAAACTCAGAAGGTCTAGAACTAAGCCCTTTGGCATTTCAGGGTTCTGTCCCTGAGGGTCACTCAACCATGACAGCTGTAATTGGAGAAGAGTAGCACCACAGTCCTGCTAATCTGTGACAAAAATGTTTCTCAGGACCAGGACATTCTTGGAAATGTGATGGCACTGAACTAAATCCTAATAAATGATATTAGCATACCTCAAAAAAGAAAATGTTATCTGGGTGGGGGGATCAGTTTAGGACAGAATATGGACAAATCAGTGAGAGAGGCGGAACACATACTGTCCAGGGATAATAATGTCACAACTTATGAACCTAAACAGTGGGTTTGACAAGTCTATCCCCACAGCAGAGGTGGATGCATTAGGATATTAAAATACCACTCTAATTTCTTGTGATCTAAGATTATGTTCATCAAGCACATTTCTTTTTAATTGACTTTAATTTTAATTTTAATTTGACTTTCCATCTAGATTCACCAAGAAGACTATGTGTGCAACAGCTAACAGACTTTCTGGCTAGCTCTTTATTTCTGCTGCTCATACCAAATGGAAAAAAAAAAAAAAAAGCATGGTAAGTAATATTGATAGGAATCCCTTGCGGGTTTGATTAAAAAGAGACCAACTTGGGGCTCCTGGGTGGCTCAGTGAGTTAAAGCCTCTGCCTTTAGCTCTGGTCATGATCCCAGGGTCCTGGGATCGAGCCCCGCGTTGGGGTCTCTGCTCAGTGGGGAGCCTGCTTCCTCCTCTCTCTCTCTCTGCCTGCCTCTCTGCCTACTTGTGATCTCTGGCTGTCAAATAAATAAGTAAAATCTTAAAAAAAAAAAAAAAAAGACCATCTCTAAATTTAAAAAAAGAAAAGAAAAAAGGGACACCTGGCAGTTTCGGTCAGTAAAAGTTGCAACTCTTGATCTTGAGGTTATGAGTTCGAGCCCCATGCTGTGCATAGAGATTGCCTAAAAACATTAACAAATAAACATAAAAATAAATTAAAAAAATAAAAAAGGACATCATCGGGGCAACTGGGTGGCTCAGTGGGTTAAGCCTCTGCCTTCGGCTCAGTTCATGGTCTCAGGGTGCTGGGATTGAGCCCCACATCGGGCTCTCTACTCAATGAGGAGCCTGCCTCCTCCTCTCACTCTGCCTGCCTCTCTGCCTACTTGTGATCTTTCTCTGTCAAATAAATAAATAAAATCTTAAAAAAAAAAAAAAAGGACATCATCTCTGTGGGACTGATCAAGTCTGGATGTCATGCCAAAATGAACTTTATAGATCCATTAAATTAAGATGGAATCTTGGAAATGTGTGGCCACACCCGAAGGACCCCTTTCCTCAAGGTCCTCAGAGGGGTCTGTGTTTGTCTGTGGTCTTGCTCTTTGTGGTTATGTTATTTTATTTCATGGAATAATGGTCCCATTATCTACCCTCCACTGTAAAACCACACAATTAATTAATAAAACCGATTTGTTTCTGGACTAGACTTCAGTCAATGCCCATTAAAGTGGTAAAATTACTTCTTCTAAGAGTCTTTATGCTTTTTAACTCTGATTGACTTTTCACCTCCAGCTTTTGTCTCATTTCTTTCTTTTCCTGTTGGAGCAGTTAGCTTGCATTATATTTTTATTATGCATTTATTCTATCTGAGAACAATTAAAAATCATTTTCAAAGCTTTCTTTCTCATTGTTTAAGTTGTAAACCTTTCTGAAAGAGAAAATCACCTTAAAATAAAGCTATTTTCCTGAAGATTTCTGTGCTTTTGGCAAGTACGCAGAAATTCAAATGATGTGAGGGGAAAAAGCTAAACTACTTTCGTCCTCCATTCCTCACTGATTGTTCTGGTCCATTTTTAAGGGGTTGCTTTCTTTCATGTTACTCTTCTTTGCCCAGCCTGGCTCTTCAAGAACATATATAGCTTTAAGCTATAAAGAAGACCACAGAGAATTGGTAAAGCCTCCTACAGGGAGGATTTGCCCCACATTTTCAACTGTGGATACCAACAGTTGTCTCAACACCTGTCTCTCTGGTTCTCAAAGATGAGTGTACACCACAATCACCTGGAAAGCGTGGGACATCCACATTTCTTGACCTTAACCTATAACTTCTGACCAGTAGGGGTAGAACTAGTGTTTCTGAAAAATGTCCAGGTGGCTCTGGTGCTATCATTCTTGGGACCAACCCCACCATGGGCTTTTACTCTTTAGTTCTCATGGAAAGAAATTTGGCCAAAGGCCAGACAGGGGCCAGAGCCCCACTCCTAGCTCTGATAACCCTCAGTGCATCCTGGAGGAGAAAGCCATCCAGAACTGGGTTAGTATGCCTAAGCCACAAAGACACTCAGACGTTTTAGGGGTGCATTTTACCGAGAATCGCTTCATTTTTAGTGATAAACTTCTAGCTGCTGCTCATAACCTACAAAATGGCTTATCCTCTCTGCAGGTTTCCTTAGAGCTGTCACCTGGATCTATTCAGTAAGCGGTACTGCCACCTTCTGATTTTCAACTGAAAATGTATATTGAAAAGTTTGGTTTTTTGTTGAATGCATTATGTGCTCCGGAAGTATTTACTTTAACATCCTTTCTTCATGAATTCGTTTTCTCTCTTGGGTCTCTTACTTCAAATGCCGCTATTGTCTCCTGTTTACACCTTTCTCTGCAAAGCCCTTGTGCTATAATCACAGCCCCTCAGCCTTTTATAAACTCTGCCCCAGTGAAACCTCCCTCCCCTTACAGGTCTGGAGTTATGTGCCAAAAAATATACCAAAGATTACGTTTCTTGTGAGTGGGTTGGTTTTCAAAGACTATTTCAGAAGAGGCATCACTCCCCAGTGCACAATCTTTTTGTAAAACTCATTTAAAAAAATATCTTTGTGTTTTTAGCTATTTGTATTTGTAGCTATTTGTCACCACCTAACAGAGATTTTTCCTCAAAACACTCCCTATCCCCATATCTGATACTTTATAGAATCCAAAAATAGTGAATGGAAAGCTGTCAGTTTATCTTCCTCCAAGTGGAATAATAAACTATTAGAACCATGATTTTGTCTCATATAGAAAGGTCAAATGCTGAGTCAAGGTCATGTGTATCTAATCTCAAAGCTGAGACTCTTTCCAAATACAATGTACTTCTCTGGACAGACCTGGCTCACAGGAGTGCAAACACCACTTCCGCAGGAATACAGTGCTGCAACTGACCAAGGCTGCTTCATGTCCCACCCCCCTACCCCCCACCGTGACCAAGGGTCAAGGTTTCTAACCTGATGTGGGAGACATGCCTTTGAAAACAGCCCAGGCTCAGAATAGAGTCACTCTCCCAGATTCACGGAACTAGAAAAAGGCAGAGTTGGAGCTCAGTCTAGGTTTTGCCTCCAGAGCCCTAGAGCATTCAAGGGACACTTGATGTCCTCCACTGCCCTGAGTTAGGAGTTCAGGTAGGGCATAAACATGTGGTCTTGAGGGGAAAATGATGATTTTCTGCATCTTCTCTTCACAACTCTCCTGACACGATGAGGGCGCCATGACCCTTCTCTCGGCTGCCTTCCACTCAGTCACCCTTCCTCTTGGGTATGCGGTCAGCCAGTAAGTCTATGGAAAGATTGTTCAGTGCTAAAACTGTTTCAAACTATGTTTTCAGACTTGAAGAGGATGGATAAGAGTGAAAGGGAAGACTGAGAAGTCGGTCAGAAGACTGACTCTTATGTGTACAACTGCCATTTCTCTATTAGTATAAACTAGTTCCTGATCACGGACAAATCAAGCTCTGTACCTCAGCTTTACCATCTGATGTTGGATGGGAGTCCTGCCTCATAGGATTATATGAAAATTAAGTGAACTCTGACCACAGTGACAGAGAGAAGACATTCAATGACTCTCATTGCAATTATTTTTATTATTAAGCATTATCACCTCAGAAAAAAGGGGTTCAGGGCCTGACAGATCTGATCTGCAGCACCCTCTTTGAACTACCTCTGTCCCCTACTTGTAAGAGTCCTTTACTTCACAAACCTTGAATAATTTGGACTAAAAAAGCTGACTGAATTTGTGAAGCCATCAGGGAACAATGTGTTGGTTTTCCTAAGAGTGAATATTTGAAATCCTCCATTAGGGAAAACTAACTTTAAAAATACCCACATCCATTTGCAAGGCCCACAGTGGCTTGTGGTTTGGGCACCATGTTGGCAGAGGAACCAGGCCCGCCATTTAACATATCCCAGGGCTCCTTTTATTTTTATCCTTTAAAAACAACCTGCTGGATCATACATGACATCCAATCCTGCCTTATTAACTAGAAACTAAATGAGCATTCGAGAAATTTAATTGAAAGCGATACTCAGAATGCTAATAAGCTCCCAGTCAGGAGAGAGATTGATGTTCCCAGCTGCAAACCCAGCCTCGAAGAAGAGTCTCTGAAGATCTTGTTACCAGAGGCAGACTGGTTCTATTTGCTGCCACAGACTTTCTCACAGGCTCCCTTCCACCGGCTCTCCCAGCCGACCACCTGCTCTCCGAATTCCTACTGCTTAATCAGTCTCCCCCAGAGAGGCCCCTGCCTACTGGCTCCATAGTAAATCAAGCAGCAGGGCAACAGTGCAGTGTTGGTAAAAATGAAAAACATCTCCTCTGAGCAAGATTATTAAGTAAATAAAAAGAATGATGTTAGGGCAAGGAGGGTTCAAGCATCCTTTTCCATGCAGAAAACCTAGAAAACCACATATGTCCTCTGCTCTAAGAAAAAACATCGTTCTGAAAACACACCTGAAGATAGACTGTGTGATTCAAACCATGTGTGTTATGTTGAAAGGAGGGTTTCCCTCCCCAAGGGTTAACAATCTTAGAGAATCCCAATCACACTTTGGTCTTTAAGCACATCTTTTCGTGAAACATTTCCAGGAATGAGGATATTCTTGAGTCTTTTCCCTTCACAATTCAAAACTCAGCTGTCCTGCTTAAATCTTAAAAGGTGTCCAGTTGAAGCTAAAGCATTCCTCTTGATACTTCTGATGATTTCCATTGTTGTTCTGATCTAGATCTAGATCTAGATCTATGAATATATATAGGATATTCATTTTGGTTTTCTATAAATAAACACAAAAATCAAAGAAAAAGATAAAGCAAAGTAAAATTTTCCAATAGTTACAAAAACAACTGTCTCAGTACAGACAAAATGGAGATAATCATGAAACAGGAGAACTGATTGGAAGGCCAC
Organism: Taxidea taxus jeffersonii; assembly: GCA_003697995.1. Taxonomy (NCBI): domain Eukaryota; kingdom Metazoa; phylum Chordata; class Mammalia; order Carnivora; family Mustelidae; genus Taxidea; species Taxidea taxus. The sequence continues at coordinate 25,401 of RCUC01157437.1, forward strand.
ATTGTCAGGTCTAATTTAAAATGTTTATTCCCTAGTGGCTTTTGGAGGCTTGCATTTAGCCTACAAAAGAGGCACTGAAAGTGCCATCCTTTGACAGATCAAAGTGTGAATCCTATGAATAGTTGAGGGAGTGAGTATTTCAAAGCACAAACCACTCCCCATTGCCACTTGCCTGAGGCCTGAACATTGATTTAAGGAATCACAGGCTCATCTGGGACACGCGGCTGACTATTTTAGCTTTTCTCAAATGAATTGCAAGACTTTTGCTGAAACCGCTACTATTTGATTATGCTCTGGACCAAGATAAAAAGAAGCCTTTATTCTTGTTTGTCATTTTGGTTTAGGAGAGTCAAGGAAGTGTACTACACAGGTTATGAGTGCATACTCCCGGGAATGATTGATCTTGATCAAATTTCTTCCCGAACACTAACCAAGCAAACAAATCTTGAAACCAGTTTCTTCTTCCCTAAAAGAGGGATATTATATCTATTCCAGAAGATTATTTAAAGGGATTAAATAATATACATAAAAACATTAAGTACAGTGGGTCTAGCACACAGTGATGCTCAGGAAATGTTAGCCTCCTTTATCCCCCACATCATCACATCCAATACTTTAGATGCCATGGGGAGGAGCTCAGGCTTTCTTCTGCAGGAGACGCAGAGCAATGCAAGGAGCAGTTGCATCATTAGATCTGGCCTTTCCATCATGGAAACTGTGTGGAAGGAGGATCTAAAGGGGTCAGGCCTGGAGGCAGGAAGATCAAACAGGAGACTGCTTTACAGCATCTGCTTTCCAACAAGCTTTGGTTGGAGTTGACCATGGAATCAGGGGAGCAGCCAAGGACACTGGAGGTAAGGCTCACAACTGGGTGACAGAGAAAAGCAAGGAAAGAGGGGCCACAGGAGAGCTAACAGACTCGCTCAGTCAGTTATGGTCATCTGCACTCTCAAAACCATACTTTCAAATATTGGCAAACCAAGATGAAAAAGTCTATTCAAAGCTTCCCTCTGAAAAAGATAAAAACTTGCACATAGCCAGATTAAAAATTAAAATTGATGTCATTCCAAATGCTTAATTCAGAAATAGCAAAATTTCTTTGGGAAGCTGTCAGCTTTGACAGCAACATCTTTTGTTTATAAGAAGGTTTTGGTAAGGTCCTTGTTACTTTTCAAAGCATCTTCTCAGTAAATCTGCAAGATTAAGTATGGCAGGCCTTAGAGAAGAATTAAAGAATGAAAGTCCACTCTAGAAGAGTCATTGGAGGCAATCTAGTCTAACTTCTATTGTATGCATGAGGATTTTGGAGCTTGGGAGAAAAAGCAGTGATTTCTTCCCCTAAGCACTGAGAATTAACATATTCAGGACAGGATAGGCTATGCCATGTAACATACAAACCCCAACATCTCAGTGGCTTAGCCTTTAAAAAATATTTCTTGCTTATACAAACCTGGTTGCAAATTGCGTAGCTTACGAGGGTGTGCTCTTCTAGGATTTGACTTTCTTCTAAGACGTGACTTTACAGACTTTTGCAGTTTCCATGTTGTGAGTACATGTCAGTATGTGTCCTTTTAGAATCACCATGCTAGATGAACAGAGGTGATGGGCTGCCAGGGCTAGTCATGGCCCAGCTCAGAAATGGCATTGGTAAATTCTATTCAAAGTCTATTGCCAGAACTAGCAACGTGGTCTTGTGCAAGGGTCTGGAAAATGCAGTATTGGTCTTTCCAGAAAGTAAAGGAGAATCAGTTATGGGTGGGCATCAATAATCTCTACATAGAAGTGATTGAAAACTCAGGCTTCCTGATGCCCTCTAATAGCACATGGCTTCTGGGAACTATCTCTCACTGCAATATATGCCAGAAATTGGGGGAAATTAACAGGAAATTTCAGAAAACCCCAATGTTACCTGAGCTCTAAGCAATTTTTTTTTCTTTAATTTTAGGGAAATAACCTGTTTGATTGAGCTTCGTTTTTTCCCAGATATCTTTTAAAAGAATTATTGAGTTTTAAAGAATGCCATCTTTAATTTCCCTTTTAATCCTTGCAACAAATTATTGAGATTGATAGTAGCCCCAGTTTAGATAGGAATATTTTGGTTGCAAATTACATAACATCAGTAGATTCGCTCAAGTTAAAAAATAAAACCTAAAAGGAGAAATTAAACTGAAGAAACCCAGTGCACTAACGGAGACTCAAACAGGAAAAGTCATCAGGGAACCACACTTCTGACGGACTGGAAGTGAGCCTCATTCTGAATTTGCCGCCACTCGCTCAAGGGCCACCCTGTCTTCTGTGAGTAACTTTTGGCTTCTCTCAAGCAGGTTGGTTCTGTTTTCTCCTACATGCCTGTCCTCCATCCTCTGTCACTGCCCACGTTTTTCTGCTTTTAGTTTCTGAACATTTTATCATTTCTGCTTGTAAATATCTCAAAATTATTCACCAGTCCTCTATGCATCTTGGCAACCCTACATTATGGCCATTGCCCTCACTACTAACTGGCCTTGTCTCTTAACATCTTAGTTGCAAATATAAAACTACCGGATACCTAGTTCATTCTAATGAACCTTTTAAGTCCCATGTCATTGGGCCACCACGGATCAGCTGCTCTTGGATCAGGCACCCAATGACACACAAACATATGCACCTGTAACCTGGTTAAAGAAGGTAGAGAAGTAGTGGACATGGGCACCCTGACTCAGCAGGAGCAAGGGCAGGGAAACTTTCTATAGAAAGTGGGGTGGGCAGGCAGGTCATACTGGATATGCCTAATCATGTGCCAGGTTACCGCTGTGATCTAAATGTTTATGTTTCCCCCCTCCTACCACCAAATACCGATGTTAAAATCCTACCCCCCAGACGTGATGGTATGAGTGATTGGGGCATTTAGGAAGTATGCAGTCATGAGATATGAGTCATGAGTTAGAGCCCCCATGAATGGAATCAGTGGTCTTATAAGGAGATCCCAGAAAACTCTTTAGGCCTTTTTACTCATGAAGACTCAAAGAGAGTCTGTCACTGAGAAGAGAGCCCTAACCCAACCATGCTTACACCTTGATCTTGGACTTCCAGCCTCCAGAACTTTGAGCAATAAATTTCTGTTGTTTATAAGCCACCCACTCCATTTGTTATGGTTGACCAAACGGACTGAGTCACAATGGTGGTAAATGTCAATGTGAGATTTAATGCAAAATTTCCTGACACCTCAGGATCCAGCTGAATGAGCCAAGTACAGGAGCATTACCCAGGCTGGAACTGAGTCTCTCCCCTCATTACATTTCACTCTAGACCTCAACCCTCAACTAGTTACATATCAAGCGAAATGGACACCTCACAAAAGTGAAGTGTTTTGCCAAAGCCAAATAAGCTGTTTTAGGGCACACTTAGAGATATTCTTGATTGAATGGACCAAATGCTAGAAGTCAGAGTGACTGGATAAAAACAGTAAATTCTCAGACTGAACTTTGAATTTGGTGTGTTAGGACACATTCACCTTTTGGACTTGCTTGAATGGGAACTCCATCTGGTTTCCGTGCAAGAATTAATTTTATATCCTTATTTCAAAAGTTGTGTATGTGTGTCACTATCAATACTGATGATTAAACTTTGTCACAAAATCCTAGGTGACATTACACAAAACACTTAACCTCTCTGCACCTCAGTTTCCACAACATTAAAATAAGAGGAGTTATGTTAAATCACCTCCTAGGGTCCTTACAGCTATCAAATTCTATGACTAGCTCACCTTACAAATTTAACATGCAAATGTCTACATCTACTGATTACAACCTGAGGCAAGATCATTTTCCTCCATGTTCATTTTAAATAGCAACCAAGAATCCTCAAATAGATTTTCATTTTCATTAAAGTGAGGAGCCGTCCAGCTGAACTTTCTGTAGTGATAGAAAGAATCTATATCTCTCTAGTACGGTGGCTTCTGGTCACATGTGACTATTGGGCAGCTCAAAAAAGCAGCTCGTGCAACAGAAAAACTAAATATTTATTTTCTTTTAAATTAAATGCAAATCGCCACATGAGGCCAGTGGCTATCATACTGAACAGTTTAAGACTGGAGAGGTATACAGTGTGAAAGACAAAAGGGAAACCAAGAAGTAATGATTTGATTTTGGTGCAAAAATTAATATTTGAAAACCACTGGCTTTCATTTTCACATGGAATTGTAGACTCCTTTTTTTTTTTTTTTTTTTTTTTTTAGGTTTTAGGCAACAGTCTATTCTGGGATGATGAAGTCCTTTTCAGAAGCCAGGAAAGAGACTGAGACTGATGATTTCTCAAACTCTAGCTATCCATGTCAGAAGAGTGACTATTTCACCTAGATAAGTATCAACACTATCTGGGGTGGGGGGCGGGGAATGGGGAGCAATGGTCTCTTATAATATGTCGTATCAGAGATTTAAGATATTTATATAAGGTTTTCTTTTTGTTTGTTTTGCAAAAGACAGGAACAGGACAAAAGAGTAGATATAAAGTCCTCAGCAAGTTACTGGATTTGAAACTTGAGTCCTGAATTTCTAGTGTCATCTTTATTATCAACAACTATTTTCTGTAATGCTAAATTACCATTTGATGTAAAATTCACCATCAATTTAATAACAGCTTTAGGGGAAGGAAGGTAGTGGTAGAGAAAAGAACTAACTGATGATAAGCATTCATTAATAGGCTACCACTTAAATTTCAGTCACAGCACTTAAAAGTCTAAAACGTCTCTACACATACAATCCAACAAATGTCATAAATGGTTTTGTCATTTGTGGATCTATAAAGCTTCTTCAGGGAAAGCTGTTTTTTTAATTCTCCAACATAGGATCTTAACTTCTTCAGCCCCTCTAGAAGTAATGGTACAATTAAACAATAACAAGTTTTCATCTTTATTTCCTATTTGCTGAAACTCTAATTTTCATTTATTTTTCTCTGATTGAATTACATATTTCTAAAAATTAAGTTGAGTAGCTTTTCTGGAATATCAGCAAGATGCTTTTGACAGACCTTCTCTGCCTAAGTGATAGCCTTTTATGACACATGGATCAATCACAAAACAGTCTTTGAGATTTCTCAGATTTAGTCTGAAGGATCAAGCAATTTCTACTGCCTTGGAGGGCTTCCCGAAACATAGGGCATGCTGTCTACTTCATATACAATAGCTTCTCATTGCAAATGGTCTCCTAAGGAAAATTTTTAAAAGAATTTTAGTGGTAAGTTAAGAAGATACAAATAAGGTAAAATGTAATTGTTTGTGGTGCTGCCAGGAAAATTAACGGTGTAGGGGAATAGATGGGCCTTCCTGCATGGTCATAGAGACTTAGGTGCCATGACACCATCCCAAATCTCTTTCCAATTCTCAGCTGGCAAGTGGTTATTTTGTTTTTAAATGTGTGTATGTCTTATATTTGAATAAATATGGTAGTCATTATTTTAGGCAAGCCTCTTTAAGTAAATGAGTCACCCATAAAATGGGATAAATGAAGCCAATTACCACTCTTCTCCAAAGAGTAGATCTTTATATTTCTAAAATACCATGATTTTTAGAGACCTTATAAATTAGCCACTTCGACCCATTGTATTTTGAATAAGAAAGATAAACTAGTTTAGGACAAAATCAAGATGACAGTTTTATTTTTATACAGTAAGACAACGCTTAACCAGAATGTTCAAGAAGAGGGATGTCCCAGGTAGCTGAAATTGCTACATAACTGAGATGTAGTCCATATCTCTCCCTGTTTATACTATGTATTTTACTGAGTCCTATTTCCTATACACAGTTGGGTAGAAGACAAAAGCTTAGCTGAATATGGAAAGACAACCTAGGATTTTATGACCTTTGGTTTGGGGTTTAGACGTGTAAGGTTAAGAAAGATGTGATCGAATGTGTTACCAAGACATATTCTAGTGCCATGTCTTGTGTTGACTGTATTTACTGTTTATAGTGAAGAGCATCAAACTTTGTTCATCACGTGACACATAATTGAAACATTGGTTCTTATGTCAAACACACTTTGGTGCATAATTCCAAGTAAGCTAGCTGTAATTCCAATTTCTTTCTTTAAACATTTTGGAGATCAAATGAGTGATAAGAGCAAATTTTTAGTTAGAGCCTTAAGTGCTTTTATTTTTTTAAAAACAAGATAATCGTTTTAGCTAGGAATTTTGCTAATATTAGCACACTGTTTTTGATGTGTCTCCAGTCCAGTATGAAAATCAGACAACTGAACCATTGATTTAGCACCCTTGCAGTATCTTGCTTTATTTACTAATTTGACTATTCATATTTATATCTATGAGCATATTATAAGATGGAATAGTCTCTTAAATTCATTGTATATACCAAGTACTTAGTGATATATGTGTACATTTAGTGCTATATTAATAATCATCTATGAATAGACCAGCCATATATATATATATATATACACACATATGTGTACATACATACATATATGCACACCAACCTGTGTGCATCTGTGTATGTCTTTGATGTTTTTATATCACAGTCAAGTAATTACTAAATTAACAATTCTAATTAGTTGCATTTTGATTAACAATAGCCTTGCTCATGTCCACAATAGCCAGACTATGGAAAGAACCTAGGTGTCCATCAACAGATGAATGGATAAAGAAGACGCGGTGTGTGTGTGTGTGTGTGTGTGTGTGTGTGTGTGTGTGTGTGTAATAGAATACTATGCAGCAATCAATAGAAATGAAATCTTGCCATTTGCAATGACGTGGATAGAACTAGAGGGTATTATGCTAAGTGAAATAAGTCAATCAGAGAAAGACAATTATCATATGCGCTCTCTAATATGAGGAATTTGAGAGGCAGGACAGGAGGTTGTGGGGAGTAGGGAAGGAAAAATGAAACAAGATTTGATCAGGAGAGAGTGGTGCCTGGGTGGCTCAGTGGGTTAAAGCCTCGGCCTTCAGCTCAGGTCATGATCCCAGGGTCCTGGGATGGAGCCCTGCATCGGGCTCTCTGCTTGTCAAGGAGCCTGCTTCCTCCTCTCCTCTCTCTCTGCCTGCCTCTCTGCCTACTTGTGATCTCTGTTCATCAAATAAATAAATAAAATCTTAAAATAAAGAGAAAGGAGAGAGACAAACCATAAGAGACTCTTAATCTCAGGAACCAAACTGAGGGTTGCTGGGGATGGGGGGATAGGGATAGGGTGGCTGGGTTGTGGACACTAGGGAGAGTATGTGCTATGGTGAGTGTTGTGAAATGTGTAAGCCTGATGATTCACAGATCTGTACCCCTGGGGCAAATAATACATTATATGTTAATTTAAAAATGCACAAATATTCTATAAGAAAAAGGTTTTTTAAGAAAAAAAAAACAATAGCCTTGCTCTAATAATCAGCTTTGATTTTCATTTTTAACATGTACTTTTTATATATATAATAATATATATAATATATTATTATATATAACAATATAAAGTTCCTGGTACCTAGATTCTAACATTTTTTTCAGATTATTTATCATTAAAGGTCTTAAAAATTTTGTTGCCAGAAAAAAAATTCATCTTTCATGAAATATTTTTAATATATATATATATATTTTTTAAAGATTTTATTTATTTATTTGATAGAAATCACAAGTAGGCAGAGAGGCAGAGAGAGAGGAGGAAGCAGGCTGTCCGCAGAGCAGAGAGCCCGATGCGGGGCTCGATCCCACGACCCTGGGATCATGACCTGAGCCGAAGGCAGCGGCATTAACCCACTGAGCCACCCAGGTGCCCCTAATATATATTTTTTAATTTGAATGAGAGAATGAGAGAGAGAGAGAGCATGAGAGTGAGGCAAGATCAGATGAAGAAACAGACTCCTGACTGAGCAGGGATCCTGATGCAAGACTCGATCCTGAGACTCCAGGATCCTGACCTGAGATGAAGGCAGTCGCTCAACCCACTGAGCCACCCAGGTACCCCTTTATGAAATATTCAAAGTTATTTCAAATAAATATGGAAAGGAAGATCTTAAAGCTATCACTAGTGATTTTTTTTTTTTTTTGCATTTTCCACCACAGGGGATGATCCTTTCTTATTCTAACCTTTTTAATGAATAAATCATTAATTGTCCTCCCACTGACAACTTGGCCATTAAGAGACTGGGCACAAAAGAAAATTGGGGAAGATTATTTATATAAATACAAGTTGAGTTACTGAGAATTTTGTAGCAGAGGTATTTTCTTCTCAATTGTTACCATTATTTTGGTGCTTAACTACTCTCTTAATTTCAAGTGGGATCACTGCCTATTGCAGCACCTTTTATTTACAGAGCCCATTTTTTGCTTACAGATAACAAAGATTTACAGTTGCATAGATATTTTTTCTGCTATCAAATCTCTACATTGTTCTCAGACACTTGAACAGTAGAGGCTAGAATATGTACTATAATATTAATATGCTTATAATTTTTTAGATCAAAAGGTCATCTTACAAATGACTTTTATCCATCCAGGGAGACTGTTCCCATTATGGAATAAGATCAATATTTTTCTCTTTTTTATTCTTAGTTGTTATATTTTTGTCTGTGTCTTTCTCAGCTCTGCCTTCCTAATGATTGCTGATGGCACTCAGAGTATGGAAAAGCTTAATATTTCAGAACCCTTGAACTCATTTTGCTTTATTAGTTTAAGCTTTATAATAAGAAATAGAGGTTTACTCAGATTGCATCAAATAAGAAAGATAATACCTTCTCCAAATAATGGAGATTTACCATAATCTAGGTCTCACAGAAACCCAAAGAATACCTTAAAAATATCCCCAGAAGAAGAACCAAACCTCAAATATGTTTGAGCTTTACAGAAGTCACAACAGAGTTTGGGAACTTTCAAGGAGCCAAAGAAGGCCTCTGCGCACAGAAGGCTCATCACTTTCTTCTTAAGGCCGTTGTTTTGGCTTTGCTCTGATGCTTCACCACCAGCTTGCCTGAATTACTCTCTGGTCTTCTCTGCTTCTCTCAGTGTCTACTTCCAGTGTCACAAAGCCAAAGGGCCCTCAGCTCTGACTAGGATATCAGGGCTCCACAATCCAGAACTCAAGTATCTGTTTCCTTGGTATAAGTAGTAATGTAATGAAGTATAGAACTGTGAGATGTTGCTTTGAAATGAATTTCTGTATTTTAGGAATTAGATTATTTTCCCGCCAGAAAACTTTGGCTACCACTATACTTCTAGAGATCCTATTATTATACTAGGAATTCTTGTCATATCCATAGATTTTAGAAGATTTGAGGAAATTTGTGGGAATGCTCCAAATCAGCACCTCTCCTACTGCGCCCCCCCCCCAGAGTCAGAAACACAAGAAACTTTTTTACCTTTAACACCTAGCTTTATCAGTTTTCTTTTTGAAAATGATGGGCACTCAACAAATATCAGCTGAGTAAAGGGATGATAGTTTGAATGATTTTATCTTGGACTATACATCTGTAGAAGGGGGTAGCATTATGTCTTGAATAATTTTGTATTGTTCAGTCCAGTGCCAAATATAACCTGAAAATTAATAAAATTCCTGGTGACTAATGTTGGGAAACTAGATAGATGTTGCTATATTCAAATAGGGCACTAGATGAATTAGCATGGAATTGTGGTCTTTCTGGAAGACGACTTGTATATATTAGTAGACTTAAAATAATTTAACGTGTCAACCCAGCCATTCTACTTATAGGAATTTACCTTATAAACAAATGGAGGGTCAAAAATGTATCAACAGTGGGGCGCCTAGGTGGCTCAGTCTTTAGGTGTCTGCCTTCGGCTTAGGTCATGATCCCAGCGTCCTGGGATAAAGCCCTACATTGGGTTCCCTGCTCAGTGGGAAGCCTGCTTCTCCCTCTCCTAGTCCCCCTGCTTGTGTTCCCTCTCTCACTGTGTCTCTGTCAAATAAATAAATAAAATCTTTTTTTTTAAGTATCAACATTATATTATAAAATTTTAGAATTTTATAATAAATATAAGATATATTTAATTTCATTAATATGAAAGCATTCAAAATATCTGGTTAAATGTTATTGTGCTATAGACATAAAGATACATGATGCTTTGGATGCCTGGGTGGCTCAGTTGGTTAGGCCACTGCCTTTGGCTCAAGTCATGATCCCAGGGTTCTGGGATCAAGTCCCACATTGGGATCCTTGCTCAGCGGGGAGCCTGCTTCTCTCTCTGCCTCTGCCTGCTGTGCGTGCGCTCTCTGACAAATACATGAATAAATAAAATCTTTAAAAAAAAGATACATGATGCAGACACGGAAATGTTTTTTAAATAAAAAATGGCACAGAAACTCTTGATGACATGTTTAATAAAAAATCTGAATTAAGATATAGTAAGGAACCATGTAGGAATGTATATGTGTGTGAATATAAAAAGACAGAAAATCTTAGAAGATTATATAAAACATATTTAAAATGGATATTTCTAGTGGGTGGGACTATGGTTGATGTGCAAATTCCTCCTAGTTTCCTTCATTTCTGAAAACTTCAGTAAATATGTGATGCTTTTATGACTGATAAATGATAGAAAAAATATAACTTGACTTACTAACACCCTATTATTAAAAGAACACGTTAAGTATTTTAAATGTTAACTTATAGGTTCATGTGCCCTGAGACCACATCACATAACAGGGAGGAAAGACCACAGAGTTTGGAGTCAACAGGGAATAAGTTCTTACTCTGTCTCATTCCTCCCATGTGACTTGGGAGTATCATCTTAGCTATCTGCCGACCTGAGCTTATTCACTTGAAAAATGAGAGCACAGACATTAGCTTCATGGAATTTCTATGAGTGATTAAAAATAGTCAATAAATATGTTAGATCAACTTGTAAAACCAGTATGTAGTAGACATTGAGTAAATGTTACATAACAATGATGATTTTAATTTGGTTTTGCTATCCTTCATGACTCAATGGAAAACTATATATTTTCAAAGAAAGCATTTGGGGACTTTGGAAAAAAGCAGTCCTGCATATACGGAGTGAATTATTTGAAATCAAGTAAAGAAAGCGCAGCATGCTAATTAAATTATAACTTCATGCTAGCTTGATTTTCTAACCCTCAAGTGCTTTTCTTAAAAAAAAAAAAAAACAAATAAAGAGCAAAACATTTCACTCTTCTCAGACTTGTTCACTCATCCAATCAGAGATACCCTAAAAGATTAAAAAAAAATGTGGGCACTTTTAAAGTAAGAGCAAAGTGTCAGCCTGGTTCTTCTATGAATAAATACCAAATACCACCAGGCACTTAACTATGTGCCAGGCACCCACCAATCTAAACACTTTACAAATAAGCCTTCGTTTCACTGGTACAACATTCTTATGCTAGATACTATCATCATCCCCACTTTAGATAGGAGGAATCTGAGACTCAGAGGTGCTCAGTAACTTCCCCAAGGTCACACAGCTGATAAAGGACAACCTAAGGCAACCCTAGGCTGTCTGAATCCTGAATCCATGTTTTCCAACCTTTCAGCTCTCCTGAATCAACACTACTGTGCATTCTCCTTGTGTCTTGATTTGAAGATCCCCTAAAGCCACCACTGGATTCTCACAGACTTCCCTGCCAGTGTGCTGAGGTGGGGGTGTGTATAATACCTATCCACTAAAATGTAAGCTTCTGGGGGCAGGACTATTTCCTACCATGTTTATTATCTCCTTCCACCAAATAGTAGAGTGCCCGGAAGAGAGGACACTCAAATATTGATGAGTAAATGGACAAATGAATTGATAATAATCCAAAATTGTTTTCACCTAATTTTAATCTCTTTTTAAATCCTGCTTTCCTTGGAAATAAGTGAGGTCCCATACGACAAACTGACAGCACAAAATAATGTGTCCAGTCCTTTTTTCTTTCAATGACTAGGAGGCCTTGTGCCTTTCTGGTTTGAAAAGAAAGTAAAATCCATATCCCTAATGTGTGGGCTGCACTTTAGTTGGAAGCAAATTCTTTATTTTCTGGAACAGTCTTTGTATGTATCTCTACTACCTAATGAATTCCTTAACTACACTATTTCTCCTCCCCTTCCTCCCCTGCCCCCCTGTTCTTCTCCTTTTTCTTCTTCTTCTTCCCCAGTATCTAAGGTCTCTTTAACTTAGTCCTGTTTGGGAAAGGAGGGTCCTAAGAGACGGAAATGAAATCTGTAGCAGGTAGATGGACAAGCCAGCAGGGAGACCATCGAGGTACCTGGGAGTGACCGATGAATATAACATTATGTATAAACATCTCAAATCTCTACGTTGTATACCTCAAACTAATGTAACATTGTGTGTCAATAATTCTTAAATAAGGAAATTTAAAAATAATAAAAGAAGGAAAAAAAAAAGTTGAGTTATGGAGTAGGAAGGGCTAGAGGAGCCTGGGGTATTGTTGGGATGGTCTGGAATGTATTATGAGAGGGAGCCTAGGTAAGGAATGTTCAGTACATTGACTCTTTTTTATCTATGCTTTTATTCTGCATAGCATCTAGACAGTACCTGGCACTAGTAGGTGCTCCAGGGATATTTTATCTGAAAAGACAAAAGGCCAAAATGCCCTTCTGAAGAACAAACAATGTACTTTATAACAAAGGTTGGCAAAGCTATCTTCTCATAAATGAACATTTTGGTTTTGCAGGCCACATTGCCTATGTTGTAACTACTTCACTCTGCCTTTGTAGCATGAAAGCAGCTATAGACAATAAGCAAATGAATGAGTGTGGCTAAGTGCTAATAAAACTTTACTTATAAGAACAGGGTGTGGGCTAGATTTGGCCCATAGGCCATAATAGTTTGACAACTCCTACTCTTTACCAAGTCCCACACTGTAGTTTTCTCTTTGCAATTACTACATACCAAAGGGTAGATCAGGCAGGAGAGAGAATGAATTTATCTATAAAACCTTCCCCATTCCTGAAAAACCTTGAGAACCTGACCCCCTGAAAATAGGGCATATGCTTCATTTGCATATGAAAAGACCATGCAAGGTTTACTTTATGTATCTTTCACTGCATGAAATCCTTTCCTAATCTCATCTTCTCAATTTTTCCTTAAAACTCTTTTTCATTCTCCCGAACCTTTAAAAGATAATAAATAAAAATTTCCTATTAAAGATAATGTGCTTTCAGGGATCTCTCTGCAAAGAGGAGATGAAGGAAAAAATTCTTATTAGGACCTATTGCCTTCTTATAGATTGATCTTTGATTCACCAATTATAAATATGGATTTTGCTTTATCAATAACTCCATCTCTTCTCTTACAATAACCCTTTAGGATATTGAAAATAAAATTAGTTCTTGGCAATTTCCTAAGGTAAAAAAGGGAAAAGCATATAGAAAAAGTCTTGACTGAAAGTAAAATCATAGGCAGATGCAAAGCATCATGCAACTAAGTGGTAAAGTATAATATTTCAATAATAATCACCTCTTTACTTCTGATTTAAACAGTGTATTCATTAGTTCCCAACCAGAGAAGTAGAAACTAGTACTTATATTTAAGTGAGGAAATTCAAGGGAGGATATTGTTTACATAGGTAGTTAACAAGTTAGCAAGGGGCACCTGAGTGGCTCAGTCAGTCAGTTAGCCAACTCTTAACTTCAGCTCGGGTCATGATCTCAGGGTCCTGGGATGGAGTCCCCTCTCAGGCTCTACACTCAGCTGGGAGTCTGCTTATCTCCCTCTTTCTCTGCTTCCCCTCCTTCTTATACTTTCTTTCTCTCTCTAAAAAAATAAATAAATCTTAAAAAAAAAAAAAAAGTTAACAAACTAAAGAGAAAAGAAGCCATATAACCAGAGCCCAAAGGAATCAAGATGGTCCTGAGGTAAAAGGCGGATTATGGAGGAGAAGCAACCAGTGCTGAGCTTCCCCTAAAGCTTAGAGAAGAGAAAGTACCCTGGTTTTCCCTTTTCTATCTCCCACCAATACTTTCTCTTGGTTGACCCCATCTTAAAAAACAAACAATAAACAAACAAACAAGCCTGGGAAGCAGCCCAAAGGGTCTACTCTTTGTGATAAGGGGCAGGGCAGAGAAAGAGGAAAAATGAACCTAAAGGTAACATGTCTGGACCAGTACAAAAGGAAAATGTGAGAGGGTAACTTCAAAGAAATATATTGACATGGACTCTAAACTCAGCAAGGCTTGGGAAACCACATGCTCCTTATTTATATACATCTGCCTAGACCAACACCCAGGGGTCACTCAGTAAATATTTGCTAACTAAATGAGTTAGACCAGAATGCTGCTTAAGATTCTCACCCAACACATTAGCTTCAAATTCTCCCTCTTCCATTTTCTTACTTTTCTGTCCCCCCAACCCCTGCCCTTGCTTTCACCACAACTACACAGCTATTCAGCTGAGCCATACTTGCAAGGAAACTGAAGGCATTGGTTCTCTGGGAAACTGCCTCCTAGAAGAGTGAAGCACTCAGTTTTCTGCTTTTATAGGGTTTTTTAATAAGTATCCATGGTGGGGAAAGAGGAGGAATATTGGAGGTGAACACAGGGAATCATCCCAGGCAGGGTCTGTGGAGCCACAGCTCTGGCTTATGCTCTGCTTGACTGATGCTGGGCAAAACAAGAGGGCATTAAGCTGGGCACTTAATTTCTGACCTCCGTGGGCTGCTGACTTAGGGTTCTGTCTTCCAGCCACCCAAACAACTCATCAAACTCTCAAGACCCATACTTTCTCAGACAGTTTCTCAGGTAGAACTACTAGATCCCAAGCAGTGTTATTAGTTTTGTTAAACAAGAAACAACGAAACTTTATAAATTGTATTATCTTAGCAATAAAATATATTTGAGCTTACACTCTCAAAATATGTACATTTAAATAACTATTGTCTTGAGACCATCACAGACTTAAAATTAAGGTCACAACTAACAGCAGTAGATAGCAATCCATGATACAAATAGTTCCTGGCTAAAAATTTAGAACTTTATTAGCTAATTGCTTTTCAGTTCTGATTAGATTACCATGATTTTTATCTCATCTTTGGGTGTTGAGAGTCCATGCTAAGAGTAGAAGAATCAGGTCTTCTCATTTATTCTATTTACTCATGCATTAGTACTATTTTCAAGTAGTAGCAGTATTTCAAGGCACTTGTTCATTTGGTGAGGGTCATCTTAGTTAAAAGTAGAAAATAGGGGCGCCTGGGTGGCTCAGTGGGTTAAGGCCTCTGCCTTCGGCTCAGGTCATGATCCCAGGGTCCTGGGATCGAGCCCCACATCAGGCTCTCTGCTCCATGGGGAGCCTGCTTCCTCCTCTCTCTCTGCCTGCCTCTCTGCCTACTTGTGATCTCTGTCAAATAAATAAATAAATAAATAAATAAATAAATAAATAAATAAATAAATAAAAAATAAAATAAAAGTAGAAAATATTTACAACTCTACTTAATGGGGCTCAGGTATACACCAATGGGTTACAGTACATGGAAAGCAAGTAGATGAATGAAGACATGACTATCAACAACCCCCTTCCCTATTCAGGACATCTCCTATACCATGACACGTGCATATCCATGTGACCAGCCCACCTAGTGCAGGTCATGATGTCAATCAATATACTCAGTGTGAAGAAAACCTCCATTCCTTCCTTATTTCCTTAGATGAACAAAATTATAAATAGGAGTTCCAAGATATTCTCATTTCTCTCTAGTTGGGAGACCACTGCTTTAAACCATATCTTCTCCTGGTTGGAATATTAGGCATAGTGTCATCATGTGCTTAGAATCTCTGCTCATCTACCACCTGAACCTTCATTGATGGTGACTTCCTCCAATATGTCTATAGTAAGTTGAACAGTGGACAGAAAAAGACATATCCAAGTACTAATCCCCATTACATCTGTGAATGTAACCTGACTGAGAAATAGTATCTTTGTGGATATAATTATGTTAAGGAGCATAAAATGATTATTACCTGGATTGAAAATGGGTCCTAAATCCAATAATAATATCCTAATAAAAGGCAGAAAAGTGGAAGACCCAGAGACCTAGAGCAGAATGCCAGGTGAAGCTGGAGGCAGACATTGGACGGATGTGTAACAAAGCCAAAGAATGCCAAGGGTTACCTACAGCTACTAGAAGCTAGAAGAAAGGCATGGAAAATAATTATCCTCAGAATATTCAGAAAAAAACAATCCTCCCAATATCTTGATTATTTTTTTAATTCTGGCCTATCAAACTGTGAGAGGGTAAATTTCTGTTTTAAGCCATCAAGTTTGTGATAATTAGTTACAGCAGCCTTAGGAACCAACCCAAGATCCTATTGTCTCTCTTTACAATGTAGTCTCTTAGAGGACACATCCTCCAGTTCAGATACTCCATAGCTTTTATATTTCCAAATCAAATTGTGAACTGTGTCTAGATTCTTTCTTACAAAACTCTAGGCTCCAAAGATATGGCCAGGTACCTTTTCCCATGACCTAGAACTTTCACTGACAGTTAAGATGCTAGGAACCTTACAAGGCTAGTCTGTACAAAGTTTAAAACATAACCTGTGTGTCAGTGTGGACCAGTCCATAAACTGGCCTAACAAAGATTCTCCCTTCTTCCTCTCTGCATAGGATATTCATGTAAAGTCTTGGAGCTAATATAGATGTTCTGCTACCATGCGAGAAACCAGCCTAAGGATAAAAATGAATACGAACTAGAGAGAATAACACAGAAATAGAGTTGGCACCCTGATCAAACCATACCTGACAAGACTTTCAGTCTTCTCAATAACTAGAGCATAAGAACTTTTATTATTTAAGTCTGTTTGGACTAGATATTTTATCCCTTGCCATTAAAAGTATCCTAGTTGGCATACTCTCTTAGCTCTTTCTTGTCTTCTCTGTTTTTCCTTTTTTTCCCCTTCTACTTTTAAATTTAGCAGTTACTAAGTCATTGTTGAATTGTAGGCCTTTACACTTCCTGGGTTTTTGGGTTTTTTTTTAGATTTTTTATTTATTTATTTGACAGACAGAGATCACAAGTAGGCAGAGAGGCAGGCAAAGAGAGAGGGAGAAGCAGGCTCCCCGCTGAGCAGAGAGCCCGATGCAGGACTCGATCCCAGGACCCTGAGATTACTACCTGAGCAGAAGGCAGAGGATTTAACCCACTGAGCCACCCAGGCACCCCCACTTCCTGTTTTTTTTAAGGGTGTTATTCCCAAAGTTAGCCAGAATTTTCTTAGTATAAACATAACAAGACATGTTGTTTTCCATTTTCTTTTGCCAAATGATGATCAAAGAAAGTAAAATAAAAAGAATTAAGTTACAAATTATTTATAGAAAAGTTAAGACAGAACAAAATTCTTCCATATTTATTCTGCTACTTCTCAGGAAGTTATAAAAATTGAGGTTTAGAACATCGTTCCCTAACATGATGAACTTACAGTGCATGTTTATACTACACTCAACATAACAAAGCTATTTAAAAGGTACTGGGAAGAAAGGTTAGGTCAGAATTTAAATATTTCCATTCTGCTGACAAAGTCACAGTCCTCCAGCTGGGTTCAGGAAGGGATGTAGCTCAACTTTCCTTTTGATTTTCTTTCATTTTGTAATTGCTATTTGACTATAACCTGCCATATAGTGTGTTTGGGCGGCCTTGGCAAAATACCACATACTGGGTGATTTAAACAGCAGAAATTTATTATCTCACAATTCTGGAAGTCCAAGGTCAAAGTGCTGGCAGGGTTTGTTCCTGCTGAGACCTCTCTCCTTGGCATGAGGATGGTCATTTTCTCTGTCTTCACATGGTCTTTTCTCTTACTATGTGTACTCCGGCTGTCTCTGCTGCTGCTTCTAAGGACGACTGACCTATTATATTCAGACCCCACCCTTCTGAGCTCATCAATCTTAATTACCTCCTTTCAGGCCCTATCTCCAAGTAAATTCTCAGTGGGGGCTAGGGCTTCAACATAGGAATTTGGGGAAGGACATAATTCAGCACATAACAGCCCTCCGGTTTTTTAACTATGCCTCTTCCTCTTGCAGCCATATTGTGTTTGCAACCCCCCAAAAGCACCCCCACACACTCACCTAAAAAGGAAAGGAGGGACTTCAAAACCTATTTTTGAAGATTTTATTTATTTGACAGAGAGATCACAAGTAGGCAGAAAGGCAGGCAGAGAGAGATAGGAGGAAGCAGGCTCCCTGCTGAGCAGAGAGCCCCATGCCGGGCTCAATCCCAGGACCCTGAGATCATGACCTGAGCCGAAGGCAGAGGCTTAACCCACTGAGCCACCCAGGTGCCCCTTCAAAACCTATTTATAAAAGAATATTACCATTTACTTAGGAACATTGATGGTAATACTCCAAAAGATTCAGTCATAATGGCTCTGCAATAAGCTGAAATCAGTCAGTGTCCTATTTCAAGATCGCCATTATTTGTTTGGCTTATTTATTCAGGCCCAGTTTGCCCCAGTCAATCAAACTACCCAACACATGCAAACATGCTGCCCATAGCAGGTTTGGCTAGTATCGGCAGAACTCCATCACACCACACCTCTATCCTTGCCTCTCTGCTTCAGGTCATGGTTTCTAAAGCCTGGAGTTATTATTCCAGCCTGTCCAAATCTCCCCTTTCCTGTACAACTCACACTGAGATCTACTCTGTCTCCTAACCCTTTTGCAATTCCAGGCCACACTGATCCTCTCCATCTTTGACCCCTATGACCAGCACAATTACAGCTCAGTGTCTAATCCATCTTTGTCTTTTTTGTATCTAGAGGCCTGAATTGCTTTCTCTTAACACATTGTTCTGAGAGTCACCCTATTCCTAAACCTTATCACAGCAGAAAAGGACCAAGCCTTCCCCTGATGCTCTCATGGCCCTCATGGTTCTGTGTGGGGAGCTAGCCAAAAACTTGAAAATCTTGGGGTGTAGCCCCACTCCAGGACAGCAGCAGGCAAAAGGCCCAAATCCCTTCTTTGGGATCTCCCACTTCCAGGTCCTTTCCCCTGTGGCTCTTCCCCAGACCTTACGTAACCACTCTGATTTACAGCCCAGATACTGTGTTGAAGTCAATTTTCCCTTTTGGCATTGTAAATAATAAAGATTGAGTATTGAAAAGGCTCCTATTAACCTAGGATCTAAGCAAGCAACTCTTCTAATTTAAACATTTCTATTTTATGGAACCATACAAATATGCTTTATTAACAATATTGTCTAGAGAACTTTAGATTCAAGTATATTTATTATACTTATAAAACCAGTCACCATTTTCATTTCCCATGGACATCAAGCTAAACTTTGTGTGAACTTTAACAATGAATGAAAATTGATTAAAATCACACATGCTGAATTATTTTTTTTCCCAGGGATAGCTAACAATTTTTTAAATAAACTTGACCTTTACACTTCCATTCATTTTAATATAAAGGTAAATGGAAATCACATTCAAACAAGTATATCAATCAGCTTGGGCAAGCCTAGAAGCAAATGTATGTCTGTAAAAATGAAAAGTAATTTATTCTTTTTATTAAGATGTATTATAAAATCACATTTGTGATCTAATGCATGTTTAGTAGCTCTGTGCACCTATTCATGATTTTCTGGGGTTTTTGTTTGTTTGTTTTTGTTTTTATTTTTTAATGGTTTATCTGTTTGCTTTTCCAGAATGAAGAGCATAGTTCTTAAGGATAAAGAGAATTAGGTATGCTTTTTAAGGGGATGGAATAATTATTTAATGTACAACAGCCACATCAATACAATCATCTAACTCCAATAATTAGCTTACTACTTAGCATTTTTAAAAAAATGATTACACATGGATGATACACTCCAACTTCCAGAAGAAGCTCATCTCTCTACCACCCCCTTTCTCACCTTACTCATCCCAGTGCAGAGAGACCTGAATTAGCTCAAAGACAATATGGGCCCCAAACTGGTCAGGAACAAAGGTCATGGAGATTGTGGTGAGAACACAGATAAAAAGACTTCATCCTCTTTGCAAAATATCTCCCAGGGGCTTCCTTTGTATCTACTTCTTTCCTTTTGATCCAAGCACTTTGTTGGCCTAGGATTGCCACTTATCTTGGAGCTACATCCTGCTATTAGGAAGTAAGAGGAATCCAGGTTGGGACCCAGGAGGTAAGGGAAGAGTCAGTTTTCTTTGGCCTCTTCCATGCCAGAAGATGTCCTGTGACTCATATGTCAGCAGGCAACACCATCAAAGTTTAATACAACAAGGAAATGTAAAGCCATGGCTCCAGCTACCAATATAACGGACATTTGTCATGAAGTAGCCCCATGGGCCAGGGAGAAGAAGCCAAGCATATAAGGAAACAGGATAGGACTTAATCATTTCAAGATCAAGGTCAAACATCTTGAAGTAGATAATAATGTCTATTTTACTACTTTCTGTGCTGAGGCTCAGATAAGTTAAATGACTTCCCTAGTATCACATAATAAAGTAATTGTCATCTCAGAAAAGAGCACAAGTCTCGATTATTCTTGCAGGGTACTTTCCAGGGTGCCTCATAGCAACCTTGAAGTTGTGATGAGACCTTCCAGAATCTACAGTTTTCTCTCTCATTTGTGATATCCTCTGGTGTCTGTGCCCTACCTGCAGGGCCACACCCAGATAGTAATGATCACTTACTGCCCCTGGACCAGGAAGATGCTGAGAACAGAGAGCATTCACTGTGATTCTTTCCTGACATGACAGGGTAGCTCACATCACTTCATCCTGCTGACAGACCTTCCCACATCCTCTTAACCTATTAAAATCCTCCCCTCACTTCAAAACTTATGTCCTCTGAGATGGTTTCCCAACCTTACTCTCATAGTTGGGATGATGCTGGACTGGTATAATACATTTTCCCTGAATAACTATCAAGTACCACAAATTGGGTCAAGTTCTGAGAACAAAATACAAAAATATATGATTCTTAATTACCCTCAAGTAACTTATAGACTAGTGGGGTTGACTGACAAGTTGACAGTTACCTTATCCCACAGTGAAGTCACTCATAGACTTTCAGAGGAAGGGCTTCCTCAAAGGGAGTAAGGCTTAAGCTCAAATCCCCCTTCTCCCAGAGCCTGTATTTATGACTATTCACCCAACAGAAAAGTTAATCACCTTCTATCCCAAGATATCTCTCTAGGCTCTTGTTGAATCACTATTTAAATTTTTCATTGGTATTTAACTTTTCACATTATTTTCTTAGATGACCTCAAATAGTCATTCTGACTCTTAGATCTTATAATACTAGATTTCACTATTATGGCAGTGCTATAAATTCCCATAAGGCAGAGACTTCTTTCTGTAACTGCCTTGACTTTACAGACACACACACAGAAACAATTCCTAGGATGTAGCTAGCACTATTTTCCTTGGTTTTACTGAAAAACGCATACATGCACACAGGAGTTGAGAATATTACCATTCAAGAGTGTCTCTACAACTACAGATTATGCTTTTTTGGGAAATTTTTAAATATTTTCTAAACCTGAGTTTCCCACATTTAAAAAGAATATAATTCCTACACTGTAGGATTATTGTAAACATTTTTTTAAAAATTTCACAATAAAATGTCTAGTTCTCTGCCTGGTACATAGAGACCCTTAAACATTACCTGTAACTGATCTCAAGGTTTTAACTGTAGTTAGAAAGACCTGAATTCAAATCGTGTCCCCTCTAGCTACAGAGAATATGATAGTAGGCAAATTATATGCTCTGTAAATCTAAGCATTCTCACTGATAAAAGGGCAACAACAATGATGGGATCTACCTCCTGAGGTTTTTGTAGAGATAAAATGAAATAATGTTTGTAGAGCACTTAGCCCCCCATATAGAAAGCACTCAAAAAAATTTTAAGATTCTTATCTCTTATCTAGATTTAGGGGCATAATACATGAATTCCTAAGATCTTAAATGGATCACATCATTTATCCAAAGATCAATTTTTGCCACATCGTCCTGGAGGTACCTAAGTCGTAACGGAAGAGTGGGAAAAAGCTCTTTCAAGTTGACAGTAATAATATTGCACCATAATGAAGCCCTCACACATTCTCGACAGCTGCTTCACTGACAAGTAAACCTACCAATGGTTGTGTGTTCATGAAACAAAGGCTTAACAAACTACGAAAGCTAATGCAAAGATGAATAGGAGAGATGCAAATCCTGTGTTTTAATTTTTCATGGTCTCACTGGGAGTGAAGCATACAAACAGAATGCTGATGCAGGAGAGTACATACTTACCGTTACAGGGCACTTAAGGTACAAAAGAGACAGATCAACTCTGTTCACAGAGAGCAATAAAGAAAAACTCCAGTGGAGAGGTCGAACTTTAAGTTAGTCTTGAAAGCAGAACGAGGGTTTTTTCAGGAGAAGAGGTAGAAGAGGAAATGACATGCTTGTAGAAGCTGAGACCATGAAATGGCCCATGAAGCCCAAGGAAAGGTTGGAATTGTTTTTGTGTTGGAGGTAGGGATGGAAGTTGGGAAGACACTAGAAGAGAAGAAATAACCAGCTTATCTAAGATCTCCAACTAAATTTCAGTAACCCCGGATATTTTGGAATTACAAATTTATTTTAATTTCCAGTGAATGTTATGCACCCTCTCTTTGGGAAAACACACACATGCATATGTTTCTATAAAATATCCTTAATGCTAGAAAAAGTGGGAAGTGTAGTCTACAGACAAAAAAAAATTCCTCTTAGTCTATTAGATAAGCACATGGAGTCTCAGTGGGATGAAATAGTCATGGGTGTGGTGACTGGCTCTTCAATATCAATTGTGTTTGTTCCATTTTTCTGGAAGCTTGCCCAGTTTTCATTTCAACAGCTACAATCCTCCATATAACATAAAAATGCTTTGAGAGAAACTGACTCAATCTTTAGGGTCTGGGGGTAAGACATGTGACTCTACTTTTAAGATAACCATCAAAACCCCATTGTTTGGCCACAGTTATTGATTGAGGGGAGGGTGTGAGCACATGTTTGACCAAGGGATTTACTGAAAAGGTTTGCTGAAGGTTTCTGGGAAATAAGCATCCTGGTTTTTCTGGGAGGGCTTCCAGAAGCAAATTGCACAATTTCTCTCTTTTCATCTATATGGTTAAGGACATAGCATCTCCAGGGGTTACTGCCAGCCATATTCTGTGACTGTGATGGGGAGCCAGGCTTTAGAATTAAGCTGGTACCATGGGAGGCAGAATGAAGAGGTGGAGAAAAACACAGCTTTTTTTTGAGTCACAGAATCAATACGTCCTTGATGCCCACCTACCACTGGGTCCTTTTTATGGTAGCCACTAAGTCTCTTATGTGGTTAAATGAAACTGAATTAGATTTTGATTGCTTGCATCCAATAGTATCCTAAACAATACACTAAAAAAAAAAAAAAAAAGATATATACTCTCCTATTTGTTCTTACAGAACCCAACACAGTGCCTCCTGCCCACTCTGCCTTTTCGGTCTCCATCTTGGTCCCGCCATCTGCCCATACTGCATGATCTCAACTCTCAGTAATTAATTACATTTGCCTTGACAGAGTTCAGAGAATATTAGGAGGCCTTTATGTCCTGTGTTTACTCAGTCATTTCATTCATTTACCTCTATAAACAAACCTTTCTCCTGCTAATACTTATGTCCTCTTAAAACAAAACTCTATAAACTTGCAACTAGTAGATAAATAAGTTGTAGAGATCCATACACTACATGGGGGTTACATTATACTGCATTATAAACTTCAAAGTTGCTAAGACACTAGAAAAGAAAAAAAAAACACAATTCTAGGGTTTATAATGTTAACAATCCTTGCCTCTTTGCTCACCCACCAACGACTGCAAAGTTTTTCTTCTTCACACTTAGATTGAACCAAGAACCCCAGAGGAAGGTAAAAAATTCTGTCATAGGGTTATGGGGTTGGGGATAAAAACATTCTACCACAGTAGTGTTTGCAATGTTTTCAAAGAGTCCCCAGAATGCCATGGAACTTGTAAAAATCTGTAAGTTCAAGCTAAAAATACTTGCATTATATGTTGGTGGGGGAGCTACCAAAGGAGTTTAAGGACAAATATAAGAGTCATAATTGTGTTTTTCAAAGATCACCATGGAGGAATGTTCCTAATGTATGGATAAGTAGAAATATCTCACATCTGTCATTTTATTTTTGTGCCTGGGAATTAACTTAGCACAATTTGTTTTTGTGAAAGATTTATCTCCCCTCCCTTCCACCTTTGTTCTCTCTCCTTTTCCCTTCTTCTTGTACTTTGGGCCATTCTTTCATGGTACCACCAACGTGCACACATAAGGAAGGTTCTTCTGACTTTGACTACATTGGTGAGACAATTCTGTAGGGGGATTTTGGTCTACTGTCACTTAATGGTGTGTACTTTTATCTCCTACTTAGAGGAGTAATAGGATCATAGTACTAAAGTAGATCATAATGTCCAGCTTATCCACTTATTTAAAAAATGACAAGCTGGGGCACCTGGGTGTCTCAGTGGGTTACGCCTCTGCCTTCAGCTCAGGACATGATCTCAGGGTCCTGGGATTGAGCCCCACATTGGGCTCTCTGCTCAGCAGGGAGCCTGCTTCCTCCTCTCTCTCTCTCTCTCTCTCTGCCTGCCTCTCTACCTACTTGTGATCTCTGTCAAATAAATAAACAAAATCTTAAAAAAAAAAAAAAGACAAGCTATCTGTCACAAAGAAGCATAATGTCTGGCATGTGAGAGCTAGGATTACGGGAGCATTTAAATATAGAAATTGCCTATTCCTGACCAATGGAACTTACATTTTAAGGCGTATAACATTAAATCATAAACAGAAGATAAAATTCAGCATAGAAGGGACAACTATGACCCTGGAAGACATCCCTGAATTATGCAGTTTTCAGAATATTTTATAACCCTCTTGTTTTCATTCATTTCAATGCACCAAGCTCTACTTTCCAAGTACATGCCGGAAACATGCAAAAGCTAGGTAAGTAGTTACACTTGATCTCTGGAATTCATTCAGACCACAAGTCATTCCGAGTGGCCTTGATCTCAACTCTCCATATCTACCCCTCCGCCTTTCCTAAGATCTCTTGACTGAGTGTTGTTCTCCTGACTTAGAGTTAATCAAGTCTTCTATAGGGGCTCTTACTTTCTTTCTTTTTTTTTTTTTTTTCTGACTTCATCTGTTGTGAGTACAGGAAGAGGCATCTGGACTCTTGATCTCCCTGTATTATTTATTGCTCCATAATAAACTACCTCAAACGTTATCAGTGAAAAATGCAAACACTTATTTTGCATACTTTCTGAGGTCAGGCATCTGGAAGAAGCTCAGCTGGGTGATTCTGGCTTAGAGTCTCTTGTAAGGTTGCAGTCAAGATGTTGGGTAGAGCTGCAGTCATCTGAAGACTTGGCTGGAGCTGGAGGATCCAATTCTAAGACAATTCACTCACATAGCTCTTGGCACAAAACCTTAGTTCATTTACACATGGGCTTCTTTTTATGAGAAAAGAGCGCAATGAGGGATTAAGAGAGGGGTATAGGGCTGGGGGCTGGGGAACTGCAATGTTTCTTAAAACTAATCTTGGAAGTAACATACCACTATTTCTGTCATATTCTTTTGGCTACACAGACCAACTTTAATTCAGTGCTTTAACACAGAGACCAATTTAATATAGTAATACATATGAGAGGGGAATATATGGAAATATGGTTACCAGGAAATGGGGAGCATCAAGTGCCTTCTGAAAGTGTGACAACCATATACCCTCAGTGGTTTCAGAAGTCCTTACCACAGAGGTCCACACATCCCTGACCCAATTCCCATCACCCTATGATAGAAGGGGAGTGGAAATCGCTAGCAGGCATTTTTCCTCCAAACATACCAAAATATACATGAAGAACATTTCCATATTTCTTGAAAATCATGGTAGGTTTGAGTTTAACAAAAATTAATCTTCACAAGGCAAAATTGTGAATTTCCAATTGTGCCAGAGCTGTTGATAAAAAGCAGAGTTATAATTATGAAGTCATCTAAATCATAATCCAAATGATACCTCTAAAATGCACTTAAAGTGTAAGATGATTTGTTCTTGAAATATGAAATAAAGAATGACTAAATTCTTTCTCTATTTTGATATTTTCCAACTTTGTAATAATATATTTTTGTAATAAAATTAAATAAATATAAATAAAGACTAAGTGGATGATGGGGCTTTGTCTGAACTGTACATATACTATCATTAGGCCTGTATTCTAAGAATATTTTCTAGTATCCAGAATTCCTAACTCTAAGATATATCAACAGTGGGGTGGGGGGAGAATAGTGAGGTACAGTATCTTTTAAAAAAATGGAAGTTTAAAGCTAGAAGATGAAAGACATTAAAAAAAAAAAAAAGATTTTGTTAATGGGTTATCCAGAAAAGAAAGTGGAGGATCCCAGAAGTGTGCATTAATAGAAAGAGGTGGCAGTTCAACATATTCTAAGCCATAAATACTCAAGGAGCCTAAGGCTTTGTGAAACCATTAATGAAGCTTTGATAAGATGCATAACAGCATCATGTTAGACTGAACTCATAAAGGAATATGATACAATCTTCAAGGAAAAGAAATAAGGCTCCAGTGTAGACTGAGGGCCCATATCCAGGCTAAGGTGAAAGGTTTTGACTGAATTTAGAACGTACAACATTCAGAACTTTGCACAGAATAAGGTAAAAGTCTACAATCATTGCTCCCTGCTTATGTGCATTTCTCAGGAAAACATCCAGTTTTGGTAGAGGAAGATCTGGTGGGCCCCTGGACACCATCAGAACTGGTGAAGCTGAATGATAACTATGAGTGTTTTATATCTGATCATTAGGCTTATGCTGATGATATTAATGATTAAGAGCAGAGTCACGAAGTTTCACTCTGCTGGACTATAACTGAACACTTTAGAAGCACATTTCACCTATTCTCATGTTGAAAATGTCCTCGTTTTCATTTCAATATGAAATCCAGATGTCCCCACATAGGATATGATCCTCCAGAAGAGGACATTTAAAAGAATCTGAACTATGATAGAACATAAAATACATAGTATAAGAAATCAACTACAAAAATGGTGAAACAAGTCACAGTGAAATTATAAATATCTAAATAATAGTGGCAACTTAAAAACCAAACCAAAATCTACAATATAGTACTCTATTTCTAACTGTAAGATAGAAGTATATTTCGAAGAGAACTACCACTGCTTCTCCTGAAGGGGCAGGAATGGGACTTCCAGTTGATAGGGACCAAAAGGGGTATACTAAGGTTGAACTTGTAAAATCATTGCTGATTAACTTCTAACAGTCTGTTTGAAGTCTTAATTATCATATGAGCTCTTCTGCCTGCATAACTTCCCATGAACTTACTAGATTGTTATGTTTCCCTCTTCTGATGTACTAGATTCCTTTTCTGATCAATGTCTTCAACTCAACACCACTCCATAGAGCAGTTGCTGACAGTCTGTACTAGGGCTGACTAGTTGAGGCTGGTAAGGCAGCTTGGAAGGGTCATCCCTGGTCTTTTCTACACATCAGTTATAACCCAGATATTCTATCTATGCAATGGCAACTCAAATATATTCACTTGAAAGAGACGTCAACCAAGGATCTGACCCATTGTGTGAAGAGGTAGCTGGGGAAGATGGAGCATGCTATTGTCATACTGCTATTCTAGATAACTTCTGTTTTGTCAATGGCTCCCATAATTTAAAAAAAAAAAAAGGATGAATGACATTTTCTGAGTTCCAACAATGTGGCACACATCTTTATACGTGCCTGACCTCCATCATATTACTTGATCCTTAAAACTCTGTGAGCTATTAGTATGACTATGTATTTTTTTCTGAAGAAATTAATGCTCATAAATTAATAATTATATTGAAAATATATCCAAACCCAAATATTTGCCACTCTCAAAGTTCATTCTTCCCTCATGACATCATGCTGGTTTTTTCAACCCAAATAGCTTTGCCTCTCCTCTGATGACTTTTCTGAGTCACCTCTTCAACTTGGCTTATTGTAGACACACACACACACACACACACACACACGCATGCATGCACACCACTTCTTAGTTAGCTAAGCATTATTTTTTTTAGTACCTGTTATTTGATTCCTTGCCAACCAACTACAAAACGAACTGTTTGACTGAATTTTTCATATTGCATCCAGTTTGCTAAATGATAAGGGACATGTAGTAATAAAATAATATCCCAGAGGACATTTTCACATTTTACTCGCTGTTTCTCTTCGAAAATTTCCATCGTTAAAAGCGCCAAACAGCCATAGGCTCTAGATATAATAGCTTCAGCTGCAAATAAAAGAACTATCTTTATGGATAGAAGGTGTGAAAAGGACTATTACATCAGTCTCTCAACTACTCTCCCACAGAACACTGTAGTATGCTCAAACAAATGAGGGCAAGCAGTTAATAAACTGGTCTTTTAAAATTGCGTAAGACTTTCCATATCTGGATTTCAGATCATTCTAGAGGCAAGCATCAATTTATTCTTTCTTTTCTCCTAATTTTTCATACGAACAAATTCAGCCACAGAAGAGATAATGAACTTGGCAGAGGGTCAGGACCAAGACATTGATGGAAAATGGGCACATATTGTAGGATGCTGATTTCAGTGCTTCTCGCTTGCATTTCTCCTAATGGAAGCACAGCCAGCCTGTTACACTTGTATTTTATGGTTCACTGAACAGCCGCAATAACAGATTTTAAATACCTATCAAATGTCATAAAATGTCATTTAATATTGTTCTTGGTTTGTAAAGAGAAAATGAAAACTGATAAAGTTCATGTATATTTTGTGCTGGTTCAGTACACTAAATACCATACTATGAGACTTTCAACAAATATACAGTCAATTGTAGTATTACGGTAATATTAAATAAGAGTGTGCTACATTTTTTCCAGAGAGAGCAGTCATATTAAAAAGGGTTCTTTTAATGATGCTCTAAACAATGTCTGTCTGCAACACAGCATAGGTTCAGTTGATAATAAAAATTGCCTTTGAACAGAATACTCTAAATTTTTACAAGACTCCAATTCTCCTGTGCAATTATGGAATTTGAAATGTAATTCTCCCTGGAACCATAAAAGAATTAGACCAGAGAAACGCTGTTAAGAATAAGGCAAGATAAAAAGGAACTGCTTCAGAGATCATTTTATTTTGCTATTTCTTGGTGTCATGTTGTATTCCAAGTCACCACGTTGTTATGGAAAAAGACAATGAGAAAATCCACTTAAGGCAATTGAACATTTCTAAAATGTTGACTCGGGGGTATTTTTTTTTGTCTTGTTAATTACATATTAATTCACTATGGTCAGCTGTCTATGAAATACACAAAGAATGTCCAGAGGAATGGGTGATCAGACAACATATGACTATTTACTAAATGTTCATTATGGGTGATACAAATTATGTGTAAATTATTCCAAAGAACTGACAATTGTTAATTCAAACTTGATTCCTATCTCTATTTCATATCCCATTAATCACTGGGTCTCATGGATTCTACCTCCTTAATAATCTCCCAAGTCTACCCATTCTAGAACATCTCCAGTACCATTATTAAGAACTATCAAAGTAAGTTCCTAGCTACAAGTCTCCAATCTTGCCCACTTTCATTCATCCTTAGTAATATTTTGGAAATAGAGCTGTGATGATAACATCCTTGCACTTCTAAGTGTCCCAGGGTATTTATATTTAACTCATGATAAAGTCCAAGCCCATCAGCATGGTAATGCATGGTCTTCCATAAGCTGACACTTATTACCTTTCCAGCTTAGAGTTTTTACTCCTTCTCCAAATATTTCATTCAAATTAAACATTGTGTTTAATTCCTGAGCTAGAAAGATATTTCTCTCTCCATGTCCCAAGTCCTTTTTTATATGTTTCTTCTTCCTAGAACACAAGCCCTTTTGACTGTTGTCTGGCTCTCTCTACTAGTCTGTTGTTCAGGAAGCACATCTTCCATTGTGATTTTTCATACCCTCTCCTCTCCTATGGATCAGGTCCTTTTTTTTTTTTTTTTTAAGGTTTTAAGGATTTTATTTATTTATTTTTAAATTTTAGATAGAGGGAATGGGGGGGAGAGAGAGAGAGAGAGAGCATGCCAAAGTGGTGGGAGGGACAGAGGGAGAGGGAGAGAATATCAAGCAGACTTCCCGCTGAGCATGGAGTCCACGGCAGGCAGGGCTCTATCTCAAGACCCATGAGATCATGACCTGAGCCAGAGAAAAGAGTGGGATGCTTAACTGACTGAGATCCCCAGGTGGCTCTAGACCCCTTTTCTATATAAACTCTTAGGTGAAGTACTTATGTCTGATACTGTACTTACATGGTTGTGCTGTCTTTCATGAGACATCTGTTAGACCTTTAAAGATGAAGACCGTCTTTTAGATTCTTGACCTACACTGAATCTGGTATATGGTTGTCAATTCAACAAAGGAATGTTTATGGAATAAATAAATGAATAATCTCAAAATAGAACATATATTAATTCTAACCTAATTTGCAAATTTCTCATTTCTATTCTTCATGGAAAATTATATGCAATGGGATAGTTGGTATCTGGTTCCACTGCATTGATTTCTAATATTTTTAAACAAAATGTTATGTTTCAAGTATTAATCATATATTTAATAATTCTATGTTTCATCAACTATAAGATTAAGTATAAGACACCATAAATGGTAAGACATATTCCCTAAACAAAGATATGAAAATGTGGGGGGGGGGATAATGTGTGTCTCAAATCAATGAAATAAAATTTTTTGAGTTTTTCCCATGTGCGTGGCCCTGTACTGTATTTTATATTCATAATTCTTTTAATCCTCACAACAGTTCTTTGAGGATGGCACTTTTAATTCTTTCATTTTAAAAAGTAATAAGTTGAGTTCAGAGAAATTTAGGTGATTTTTCCAACATTACACAGATTGTAAGTGGCAATGCTAAGATTTAAGTCTCTACCTTACTGCAAAATGTATGTCCTACTGTCTGAAACATTCTTGATGTTCCTTTATTTGACTCAGCACTAAGAGGGAAAAAACAACAAAAGATTATATATATAATGTCATATATATATATATATTTATAAATATATATAGTTTGTTGTTGTATAATACATATTATACAACATATATAGTTGTATAATATATATATTATATAATATATATGTATAACATATATATAGTTGTATAATATACACATACATATACTAACCCTCATTCTAGAATATGCTCTTATGTTCTCTTGGATCCATCATACACAGACACACACGTAGAAACACAAATACATTCTTCTATTCATAGCTGTCCAATTTTCCCAGTACCATTTATTGAAGAAACTGTCTTTTTTCCACTGTATATTTTTTTCCTGCTTTGTTGAAGATTATGACCATAGAGTTGCAGGTCTATACCTGTGCTCTCTACTCTGTTCCACTGGTCTATGTGTCTATCTTTTGTGCCAGTACCATGCTGTCTTGGTGATTACAGCTTTGTAGTAAAGCTTGAAATCAGGCAATTTGATGCCTTCAATTTTGCTTTTCTTTTCCACATTTCCTTAGCAATTCAGGGTCTCTTCTTGTTCCATACAAATTTTAGGATTGTTTATTCCAGCTCTTTGAAAAATGCTGGTGGAATTTTGATGATGGCATTGAAAGTATTGATTGCTCTAAGCAGTATACACAAAGGTAAACTCAAAATGATAAAAGACCTCAACGTGAGACAAGAGTTTATCAAAACCCTAGAGGAGAACATCATCAATAACCTCTTCGACATCAGCCACAGCAAGTTCTTTCAAGACATGTCACCAAAAGCAAAGGAAACAAAAGCAAAAATGAACTTTTGGAACTTCATCAAGATCAAAATCTTCAGCACAGCAAAGGAAACAGTCAACAAAACAAAGAGGCAACACATGGAATGGGAGAAGATATTTGCAAATGACATTAAGACAAAGGGCTGATATCCAAGTTCTATAAAGAGCTCCTCAAACTCAACGCACACAAAACAGATAATAATGTCAAAAAATGGGCAGAAGACATGAACAGACACTTCTCCAAAGAAGACAAGACTTACAAATGGCTAACAGACACATGAAAATGTTCACCATCATTAACCATCAGGAAGATTCAAATCAAAACCACATTGAGATACTACCTTACACCAGTTAGAATGGCCAAAATTAACAAGAGAGTAAACTGTGGAGAAAGGGAAACCCTCTTACACTGTTGGTGGGAATGCAAGTTGGTACAGCCACTTCGGAAAACAGTGTGGAGATTCCTTAAGAAATTAAAAATAGAGCTACCCTATGAGCCTGCAATTGCACTATTGGGTATTTACCCCAAAGATACAGACATAGTGAAAAGAAGGGCCATCTGTACCCAATGTTCATAGCAGCAATGGCCACAATTGCCAAACTGTGGAAAGAACCAAGATGCCCTTCAACAGACGAATGGATAAAGAAGATATAGTCCATATATACAATGGAGTATTATGCCTGCATCAGAAAAGATGACTATCTAACTTTTGTATCAACATGGACAGGACTGGAAGAGATTATGCTGAGTGAAAATGTCAAGTAGAGAGAGTCAATCATCATATGGTTTCACTTACTTGTGAACATAAGGAATAACATGGAGGACATTAGAGAAGGAAAGGAAAAATGAATTGGGGGAAATCAGATGGGGAGATGAACCATGAGAGACTGTGGACTCTGAGAAACAAACTGAGGGTGAGGAGGGGAGGAGGGTGGGGTTGGGCGAGCCTGATGGTAGGTATTAAGGAGGGCATGTATTTCATGGAGCACTGGATGTGGTGCATAAACAATGAATCTTGAAACAGTGAAAAAAATTTAAATTAAATTTAAAAAAAGAAACATAAATACACAGAAAATTTCTTTCTTTTTTTTTTTAAACATTTTCTTTATTTATTTAAGAGAAAGAGTGAGAGAGAGAGAGAGAGCATGAGAGGGGAGAAGGTCAGAGGGAGAAGCAGACTCCCCATGGAGCTGGGAAACTGATGCAGAACTCAATCCTGGGGCTCCAGGATCATGACCTGAGCTGAAGGCAGTCACCCAACCAACCGAGCCACCAAGGCACCCCTACACAGAAAATTTCTAAACAATGTGGGCAATATCTTTCTTTAAATGTTATCTACTATGCAGTATAATCAGTTTTGCATATAAATTATAATATACCTCTTGAAAAAAGTAGACAACTAAGGAATTAGACAAACAAACAAAAACAGGGATGAACTGAGGAATGAGTAGTAGCCTGGACTGTTAATGACATCCCACATTTAAGGGCAGATTCCTCCACACAAATGTCATCTTATTACCAAAATGTTACAGAAATAGTTTACATTTTAAGATGACAATAGATAATAAGTCTACCAAAATACTGAGGTGCAACTAATGCAAAATATTTTTTTTGAAATTTCATCATGCTGCAGGACAATAGAACCAAAAAGATGTTAAAATCAGTATCATGGATTATGAAACTAATTTAACTCTTCCTGCTTATTATTAAAGGGGTTCCAATGTGATCCAGGACCCAACATTGGAAAATATGGATACCTGAATCATTTTTCTCCTTCTGATTACTCACTGTTCCCCATTCCTCTATAAAAACATATACACATGGCTATATACGCACACGTACACACACACATACACACACACACACAAACACACATTTTCCACATCTTATTACTGTTATCTATATCTTAGTGTCAATTCCCCGGGATACTACAGATGAAGATAAACTTTGTCTAATTCATTTCTCTATTACCAAGGTTCCCAGATATTTGATGTTACTGTGCTATACCTGGTCACCCAGGACTTCTTGTCCCCCCCCCCCTCCCAAAGCCTGCTCTCTACCCCACAGCACCATACAACTGATTCATGGAGTCTGTCACAGCTGCTCTCTACTGGAGATAATTAGGTGATCTAAATCAAACATAGATATTCTGGGCTGGTAATATTTCAATAAAATGTTCCTTTTAGTCACTGTTTTTATTTTTAACTAAGGATAAAGCTGTCCCAAGTCAAAATTAGAAGGAAACAAAATTTCATCTTAGAAACTTCCAAAAAAATTAAACCTGACCTTCTATTCTTGGGCAGTAGACCCTCTTTTCCCTTCTCATCAGAAACCTAAATTATTTTCTTAACCTTCTTAGAACTTTTCCAAACCTGACTCTTATATGCATACATATTTTAGCAAACCATACAGGATAAGACAACAGTTGGGTTGATGCCTACAGCTTTTAAACCCAGATATGCTGGGTTTAATTTACCAAAATATGTTCTTGATGAGCCATTACTACCATCCAGGTTTCTGTGTAGCCAAGAATACATAGAGACATATATACTCCTCTAATTCTATCTATTTTCTTCTGTGGATAATAGTAACTACTAATTTAGCATCCCTCTTTAAATAGCCCAGGCATTACTTCTCTCAGGAAGTCTTCCTAATTCCTTCTTTCTGACCCATGGCACCCCGTGCCCTTCCCTGTCATGGATCTTGCATTTCTATATGTGCTTATGAGTTCACCTGGATTGTGGATTCCTCACACACAGAGACTAGAGCTTGTTTACTTCTGTATGTCCAGAGCACAAGAGAAGGTCATCAGAGGCCTCCCTTTTCTGCCAGCTTTCCACACTAATCCAGCCATTTAGCCTAGTGATTGTCAAGCAGAAGGAGAAAAAGCTATTTCTTAGCAAAAAGAATCTTCTGGGAGGTTTTTCCAACCAAGCATAGTTTTGATGTTTTTGTCATATTTCCTGCAAGAGGGCATGGCCTTCACTTCTTTGGATGAATCCCTACTATCTCAGTCACTGCACAGGGCAGCAAAAAGGAGTATGTTCTAATCCTTAGGTGCATTCAGGTAGGAAAAGTAGAGGAGAACCATTGCTCTGATTCTGTAGAATCATGTGTAGGTCTTTTAATGCACTGCGCCTCTGTGACTTTCCCTGTGATGGACTCCACCCTCTTATCCACTTTACTAATTCCTACTGGCCCTTCACGTCGTAGATCAATTATCACCTCTCACATGAAGACTTCTAAGCTCTCCTTTCACTTACTGACAAGAATGTCTCAGGATTCTACTAGTGCCTGTGTGTACAACCATCACTACATGTTATCTGCTTCCTCCATTTGTTCATTTCATTCTCTGTCTCACCCACTAAATTATAAGCACCTTGAGTCCAAGTAACATATTTTGTAATATTTCTAGCACAACACCCTATCATGGTAATAGGCAAATAATATTTATATGATAAATGATTCCTGATGAATAATGGAGTGAGTTAAATTCAATCTTAAACTGGGTACTATAGAAAATAAAGCAGAATTGAATAACATGTTCCTCCTTTTGACTTCTTTTAGGTGATATGACTCATGTGTAAGAACAGAGAGTGGCATAAGATACTGTATGACAAAGTGCTGGATTTCTCATCTCTGGATGTTGTAGAATGGCTTAATACCTGTATTATAGAGGCTATGCTCCCCCCCACCCCAAAATGGTAGAAGTTTGGGACATGGCAGCAGTGAGAGAAATGGGGGAAGACTGATCCCTCATTATCATGCCCTGGCATATGAAAAAGATTGTTTTTTTTCTTCAACTGAAATACCCAGTTCTTGAAAAATCCTACTGAAGCCAGGTTAACTGTCAATTTGGCCTTACTACCCAACCTAGGATTCTGAGGCAGGAGCTGGGCTGAATCTTTTAAAATGTGTTTTATCAGAATGGGCAAAACCTATAGACTATCCTTTAAGATAAAATTTTTAAAGTCAGGGTTCAGATTTAAAGATTACAACTGAACAAGAATTCTGCCTTCTATTTTTAAATAAAGGAGACATGCCCAAATAAAAGTACCCAAACAGAGTAGACAATTTGATTAATAAGTCATTGAATTACCAAAGAAATCCAACATGTTTCAAAGATAGACCTGTTAATATTTAACTCCTAAGGCAAAGACTACCTCCTATGACCATACCAAAAAAGGACTGCCAGGAAAGTACTGTTCCCAGGTAGTCCTTCCTGAAGTTCCCCTCAGGTGTGGCTAGAAAGAATAATCTTCAGAAGTACCATAAAGGACATATGCAGAAGAGAAGCCAGAAAGGATGCCCAGGCCATTATGCAACTGGAAGCCTTGTGCTAGCCAATGGCTTCTCCTTACTGTCCTTGTCCATTGTATACAATGTTTCCCTCAATGGGGACAAATGCAAGGAGATCCTTCTGTTGCCCTTTCCTACATAGGACTTTCTTTTTTTTTTTTTAAGATTTTTATTTATTTATTTGACAGACAGAGATTACAAGTAGGCAGAGAGGCAGGCAGAGAGAGAGAGAGAGAGAGAGGAGGAAGCAGGCTCCCTGCTGAGCAGAGAGCCCGATGTGGGGCTCCATCCCAGCACTCTAGGATCATGACCCGAGCCGAAGGCAGAGGCTTTAACCCACTGAGCCACCCAGGCATCCCTCTTTTTTTTTTTTTTAATGTATCTCATTTTTTTAAGATATTTTACTTATTTGACAGACAGAGATCAGAAGCAGGCAGAGAGGAAGGCGGGTGGGGGGAAGCAGGCTCCCCGACAAGCAGAGAGCCCAACGTGGGGCTCAATACCAATACCCCAGGATCATGACCCCAGTGGAGGGAAGAGGTTTTAACTCACTAAGCCACCCAGGTGCCCCTACATGGGACTCTTGATTCATGTTTTACTGTTTCCTCACCAGCGTTATGTAATAGATAACTAAAGTATGGTTAAATATATAGATTTTGCTCATATATTTCAAGATAATGACTGCCAAATCTATACATTATTAAAAGAATGCCCATCACGAAGAGATTTTAAACTCAGGACCCTAAACTTAATAGATGGATGTAATTTAAAGTTCTCTATACCTTGAAAGACAGAATGTATATATGGCACATGTTATATCAGATAGGGAAACTTTGGGATTTTTTGGGGGGGGAGTTGTAAATTGGGCAAACAAGTACTTGACCACAGTAGCTACAATATTTCCCTGCTCATGCCCTTCTACCACACAGGCAGGCATGAGACTCAAGATGAAGTAATTCAAGGCCCCAGTACTATCAACTACAGGATGAATCTCATGTTAGACACATGACTCAAGCTGGGCCAATCAGATATATCACCTTTGATTTTCTGATCGGGCTAATAGGGTAAATGCTATCTCTTGGAGTCATGGAGAGTGAGAATTAATAGTAACTCAGAAACAGAGATAAAAAATAGAGAGGAGGAGTAAATCCTTGGGTTATGATGTCCCCATTTTTAATTCTTTAAAGCTATCCTTAGGTCTATCCTTGTGTTGGCATTCTTTTCTGTGATTTGGTGAGGTACCATAGACTGTTACCAACAAATTACTATTTCTTGTTTTGTCTACTAGTTGTTTCTTAAAGAAGCCCAAACAATGGAGAACATTACTTGTGTATCTCAATCCGTATGACCTTTTAAAATAACTGTTATTATTTTTGTCTACAAAACAGATATGGAAATTGATACTCAGTAAAGTTAGGTAATTTTCCAAAGTCACTTGGCTCTGCAGTTTTAGAACTGTTAAGTAACCTTTATAATTCTTTGTATTTTTGTGGTGTCATTTGTTACTTCTCTCTCATTTCTGATTTTATTTGGGTTCTTTTGCTTTTTTTTTTTTTTTTTTCTCTTTTTTGTTTTTTTTTGGGTTTTTTTTTTTTTTTTTTTTTTTTTGCCTTGATGAGTCTGGCAAAGGGTTTGTCAATTTTATTTATCTTTTCAAAGAACCAGCTCTTGTTATCTGATCTTTACTATTCTTTTTTTAAGTCATTTATTTCTGCTCTGATATTCTCTTTTCCTTTCCTCACCTTAGACTTTGTTTTACTCTTTCTAGTTCTTATAGATATAAGGTTGGATTATAATTTGAGCTTTTTCTTGTTTCTTGAGGTAGGCCTATATTGGTATATATTTCCTTCTTAGAATTGTTTTCACTATGTCCCACAGATTTTGGACCATTTGTTGTGTTTTCATTTTCTTTTGTCTCTATGTATTTTTTTTTATTTCTTCTTTGAGAAGTAAGATCTGAGACTATGCTTAGAGGGTGTGTCTTTTCCCTGCACATCCTTGTCTTCTGAAGATGAAAAGGAGATGTTGAGGTAGAGAAGGAGAGCAGGATACAGGTAGTCCAGGCAGGGAAGGGATGTGTTCATAACCCGTCCTGGTAACTGTAGATAGTACTCAAGGAAGAAGATAGAGTGTACTGGGAGGGGTGGCTGCTAGAGTCAATGAGGGGGACGATAGGAAAGAATATAGGTAAAGTAGAAACAGGCTACATTTACATGTTAGAAAAACAAGTTTGGCAGCAGTGGGCATAATGCACTGGAAGAAGGCAACAGTGTATAAACAACACCAGATAGGGGACTTCTATGGTCATGTGGACAAAGAATGGCAGAGTCTAAACTTCAGTGATTGATGGAAAGGACAGAGCCATAGTCAGTAAATTAATTATGTAAAATATTGGATATGAGAAGCTGAAGAAGAAGAAACAAATCAGAAAAGACTTCAATACATATCTTTGAGCAACTGTGTATTTAATGGTAACAATCACTGAACAAGGGAATATAGGAGTGATGGCTAACATTGGGTAAACAAAGGGCAAGCTCAGTTTTGTGTCTCTGAATATAGAATATCAAATGGGAAATCCTAACAAGCTGATGGCCAGTTCTGGAGTTGAGGAGGATTATCTCATGGTTCAGCCAGAAAAATGAAGGCCATTAGTTACCATCTAAAAAAGAGAAGCCCCCTTTGTGGCAAAAGCAGGTCTTAGGTCTGTGTTTTCCTATAGCCAAAAGTTAATTATTTAATTATTGGCAAAACAGGGACAAGAAGAGGGAAGCAGAGACCAGGCAGTGACTCTTGAGTCAGCAGCCAAATAATGGAAGCTACCACAGCATGATGAATGTCTTTACATGCAAATCTTGCTGTTATCATATGAATTATGGAAGTAGGGAAATCAAGAGGCAACATGGCAGAGTGAGCAGATCAGCAAGGTGAAGTGAAGAAGGAACCTAGTAAGTAGTCATACTTCAAAAGTAAACAGAGGATGAGGAGTCCAGAAAGAGTCAGAGAAAGAATAACCAGAGATTCAGAAGAAGGAAAAACAAGAGTATCTAAGAAGAGAAAATAATAACCTGGGTCAGACAGTGCATAAAATTCATGTAAAAAAAAAAGAACATATGCCCATTTGATTCAGTCAGTGGGAAATCCTTGCTGACCTTGATAGGTACACTAATGTTGTTAGGAGATGTTCACCAGTTAAGAATTTAAACACATTCAGTCATGATCACTTAATGGGTCTCTGTGGGTTTCCATAGATAGAGACAGCTCAATTTTACAAACACATTAAGTATGCCAAAAACATAGCGGTAATTAGTAAAAAATAAACTTACGCACATGAATCCAATATGCCAGCATAGGTTTTTCAGGGGAAGAGAGGGCAGGTCCTCTTTGTTTCACCTACTGAAAAGGATGATCGTTCTCTATCCAACACCCTCTTTCCTTTGTGGAACAGGTAACTGAGTGTCTAAAGCAAACCGGACTCCACCAGCAAATGTGGCAAACAGGAGAACAGAAGCATAGGACCCAGCTGCTGGCACCTGGGTAAGACCAAAGGCTTGCTGGATGTTTGATGTCCTCTAGTGCAGTCAAGTTTCCTACCCAATCAGAGCCCTTTAACAAAGTACTGAGGAAGACAGCCACCCTGGTGTGCCAGCATTGTGAAAGCAGCCCAGGAGGGGAGAAAGAAAACACTTTCATGTGCTGACCTCATCCTGTTTTTCCCCTTTTGTCTTTGCTTCTGCCTCTGCCTTTTGTATTTCTCTTTGTACTACAGGATCCACTTCTTTCCAGCCTTTGAACACCATATGAACATGTCACATTGCAAGCCACAGTGAAGTGGCGGGAGAGTGAAATCAACTCCTTGAACTTCTGTTTCTCATAAAGTGGTCAGAGGGTGAAAGAGAAAGCTCCTCACAGCTCTCTCTATGTAACTGTCAGGAAGGCCCACTTGACTCAACTCCCACGGGACCCAGCTCAGGGTTATCTGAAAAATAAAACCCATTAAAGTCAACCTAAAATGGAAATAGCCTAAGAAAAATCTTCCTTGCTTCAAATGTTCTTACTAGTTTACAGGGTGCTGAGGCAAGGATTCCCCTTGCCTATGGAGGCTGAAGGAGGTCTGAGGCAGCCGGAACCCTTGCAGCTATTATCAAGGCCACAAGTAGCTTCGTTATGCAAATATGAGCCTTTTGTATTTGTGTCATGATGTAGAAACAGTAGTGCTGGTCACCTCTTACCAAAGCAGTAGGTTTGAATATATTAAGAGAGGACTATAAGAAGTGAGAAAATCTGTGAGATCCAGGAGTATAAATATTGAGCGATGGGATGTCAATCACTCCAATGGGCCAGTGTTGTGGACCCTCGCAGTGAGCCTAAAATAGGAGAAGAGCTGCATCCTCATGAAAGATCAGGAAGGAGTCAGTAAGCCAGAGACCACATTAGAACTTCACTCATACTCCCTTACCCCTATTACATTCTTAATTGTAATAGAGGAAGAAACAAACATGCTTTTTAAAAGATACAGAGAGTGTTAAAGAGTTTATCCTTAGAGTAGAATGGACCTGGATAAAGTCTATTTCTATCACTTACTTGTTAAATAGCTCTGAGACAACAGGGACCACTTCTGCTTTTGCCTACCCCTCTATGCCTAGTGTTCAGCACAGTACCCACTACATGATAGGTGCTAAATAAATATTTATCAAATAAATACAAGAAAATGAATAAAAAAGAATATAAAAAAGAAAGAATGTATCTTACATTGAGGCAGTTGCTTAAGATTCATAATCTCAGTTTCTTCTACAAAATGGTACCTCAGTAAGGAGTGTCTAAGAGAATTCAAGGAGAAAGGATATATATAAGTGTGCCTATCAGCATGTATAGTCCATAAGATACACTTGGTAAATGCTAGCTATTATAGTGATAAACAAAGCTTTACTTTAGCTTCCCAAATGGAAACCCCAGTTAAAGAACCAGAACATCAGTCATATGTAATCTGGAGACTGAAGGTGGTTTTGTTACAGGTTGAACAGAGGTGGGGCATGGTATGTGCATGTTCTTTGTACTTCATGAAGTTCTACAAGCAACATAAATATGCACTGGGAAGATGGTATCATAAGGGAGGCTAAAATTTCCCAACTTAAACTTTATATAGACTTTTACTTTAAAATGTGTGGGGGGGAAGTATACTTAATATTTAAGGGCATATCCAATACTATTTGAAAGCAGAATAAATAATAATAATAATAATAATAATAATAATAATAATAAAACAGCAACAAAAACAACCTGGCAACTATAATTTAGAATTGATTGATGGGTAAACATCTGGAACTGTGGGCTTATGCAAAGTACAAGAAAACAGTATTTTACAGCTAAATAGTTTAGAGTGGCTATCAATCCTGGAAGTATTTTTGAGATATCAAAATATCTCAATTATCATGAGCCACAGAATCTCAGGGTTGGCTGAGTCTCTAACACCATGTTTCCAAACTCCTAGGAAAATGAATGGCACTCTGAAGTCTTGCAGGATGATTTTGGCTAGATGGAAGAATAGGTCTAAAAGTGTCTTACTTTTTAGAGAAAGAAAAGTGGAGAAAGCAAGAGTGAGAAGAACAGAAAGGGAGAGAGAACTAATCCAAGAGTCCTGCTGACTGTTCTAGGAAATGTTGTCACTTATGCCATCCTGGAAATGAGTACAACAGGACTTGAGCTTTAGTTTTCAGCACTTTCACTGAAGAAATGGGACTAGGTAATGCATAAAATTTTAAGTCATCTCTTCTAAGCTCTGCCACTGGCCAAAAACCAGGTCAGCTCTGTGCTCAATTTCTTAGGCTTTCCATCATTGGAAATAATATAATCTTCCCTAAGCACTGTAGTGCTGTTTATCTGTTCTTATGATTACAGCAAAATGCCAACACTGTCTCACAACAGAGATTGTAACAGGAACATAAAATAAAGCAAATTAATTGTTTCTCATGATAACAATGTTATATGACAAAGAAATAAAAACAGGCTATCTTCTTTCCAAAGCAATTTTAAAACTCTAATGCTGAGTCATGCTCAGTCTACCCTGATCTAGCACAAGCTTCATAAAATATATTCTTTCAGAGCATTTGTTGTTGTTACTGTGAATGCACAGATATTCACAGATATTCTCTGCTACAGAACAGAGTCAGCCCACACACAGCCTCCATTTTACCATTGGAGGTGATTCTTTTAAAGAAAGAATTCTTTTAAAGAAAGCTTTTAAAGATTCTTTTAAAGAAATCAGAAATGTGGTTATAATAATAAGCATTTCTGAACTATATCTTACTGGGGGAACTAATGAAAAGTTAATTATTGTTTTGTTCCTCATATCAACTTATGAGTCTATCCAGTCCCCATGAAATAGATAAGTACTATTTAAGAGAAGAAAAATATCAAGAATCAGAGAAGACTTGACCATGTCCATAAGAAAAAGCAAATGAAATTCTGAAAGCAATTATAGAATGAAGGAGTTCTTACTACAAGCCGGACTCTGGGTGTGAAAGAATCAAAATGAATCAAGAAAACCATTGGGGATGTGGGACTGATCCATACATTGAACTGTAATGGACTGTGCACTACACAGTCTGATGGTGTTTTTCAAAAAGCTGTATTACAGCAATTCAAAGAATGCAACATGGTTGGCTGACAGCGACTGAACAGTGGAAAAAGTCTCCTGAGAAAAAGTAAGATGTAACCTAAGGTTAGCAAAATGAGTAGGACTGGAATAATTTGGGAAGATTGAGATGGGCATTTGGGGATTTGGGGAGAAAAACAGCTTAATTCAAGACTAATTATTATGCTCTAAGCACAGAAAAATCTGGAAAGAGATGGAATCCTAGACTCAGAAACATGGAATTACTTTTCCTTACATGAGGGGATTCTATTATGTAGCAGTCAAAATTCATCCCTTCTCCAAGTAACTTCATTTAATGTCGGGCCCATGTCTTAGTCATGTCCACTGTTCTGGGACCCAACATATGGTCTGATCTATAATTTAGTTTAATGAAAATACAGTTTGACTAAATGGCCCCAAAATGTATGTTTGAATTGCCTACGTAAACAAACTTTAAGGGAATGGATTTAACAGACTTGAAAGAATCAGCTTGCTTTATTTTTTTTTTAGGACTATATTCATTGGTACTTCCTAATTTTGTACTCTATACTTAAGGCAAATTATTTCACCGCATTCATATAATCCCAAAACAATAGGTTTGCACTAACGTTTTAATACTCATTTTTATTCAATTGACCACTTATTGTAAGGACTGAAGAAATACATAATTAGCTTTTTAAAAAGGAAGTAAAAATAATGAATTCTTAAAAAGTTTAAGGATTTAAGGAATAAAATTACACTTCTAAGACAGAGTGGATAATGTGGAACCAGAGCAGTGAGAGAACCCATTATTTCAATCTTTTCACAAAGCTTTTATAACATAGGACCCAGGTGTATGAAACTAGATGAGGTGATGTTGATGGTAAACACACATGAGAACAAAAAAGAAAGTAACCATGGGCTGGAGTGATCACAAAATTAGGAAAACACAAATTTCCCAGAAGAGACATCAATAGCAGAAATATTGAAAGTTCTTATTAAAACCCATATTATATATATACATATATATAAACATATATATTAATAATAAATGTATATAAAATTTTTTTAATAAAATAATAAATAATAAAATAAAGTTAAATTAAAAATAAAATAAATACATAATAATAAATGCATATATCCCACATTTTATAAGTACATGCTATTAATACTTTTTTCTTTTTGCCTGGACACTGATGTTACAGTATTTAGAAGATGTCCTCAAATAAAATATAAACCTCAGGAGACAGTTCCGTGAAAATACAGAGTACAGGTGTGCCAAGAGATGTGTCCTAGGTAAGAGTGGGCAAATTGATTTCTATTAATTGCATCCTATTTTAAATAAAAGAGGTGTTTATTTTCAAAAATACCTGTGGAGAATCCTGTCATGACCTACAGAATCATTTCCTACATCCTACACTTTGTCAACATATTTCAGATTTCAGTATGTTCAGCTTACTTGGATGGGGGTTGAGGTAAGGTTCCTTCCAGCTTTTGCTCCACGACAGACATGATAACAGAAAGAGATGACCTTCTCAGTTCTTAAAAAAAAATTAAGATTGCACAATATTAGAGTGTAAATCATTCTTGCAATCAGCTGGAGAGCCCTAAGGTAAGATTACATAATCCTTTTTTAAAAATATATTCTTGCAGATGTATCTCTAAGAAGTAATTTATGATGCATTATCTAAATTCCTTCTATTGTCCTAATCATAATTGGAAATTAAGACTGACAGCTTACTCTTTTTCATTCTCGCAAACTCAGAAATAAAATATATATTCATATGAACATAGACCATCTTTCC
Source organism: Taxidea taxus jeffersonii (assembly GCA_003697995.1). Classification (NCBI taxonomy): domain Eukaryota; kingdom Metazoa; phylum Chordata; class Mammalia; order Carnivora; family Mustelidae; genus Taxidea; species Taxidea taxus. The sequence continues at coordinate 69,880 of RCUC01157437.1, forward strand.
ATCAATCCAGGAGTAAGTAGTACTTTCATTTCTGCAATACTACTTAATAATCTAGAGTCATGAGCTATACTACCTATGATACTTCGCAGGGATCTGCAGGGATCATGTGCCAAACAAGCCAACCACTTTTTTTTTTTTTTCTGTAAATAAACTTTCAATGGAGTAAGGCTATGCTCATTTGTTTCTAGATTGTCTATGGTTGATTTCATGCTATCATAACAGCAGAATTGAACACTTCCAACCAAGACCCAATGACTCACAAAATCTAAAATACTTACTATCTTGTCCTTTACAAACAGTTTGTTGACTCCCAAAGCTATAGTCTAACTACCATAATGCTTCAGGAATTCTTGATCACTTACAGGTGTCAAAGTTGAGTGTTTCTTTATTAAAATGGTGCAAAAAGTTTTCTGGAATTAGAATACCTAGAGTTTTATTTTCAATCTAATTTTGGCAGAGTTGCGGTAAATATCCCTTAATACTACACCACCAATGACATACAGTGTTTCACCATAGAAGAGTAAGTAGTATTTACTTGTATTTCAATGTGTCAGGTATGGGTAGGTTCTTTCTGGTGTATGTATGCATGTGTGTGTACATAATCACAACCACGTAATGAACTATTATCTCTAATTTACAGGTAAGTAAAAAGAGGCTCATATAGTTTATAAAAATTACCTATTGGCATAGAGCTAGTATGTTGGGAAGCTATGATTTGATTCCAGATCCTCTAGCTTCAAATCCAAGTTCTTCCTAGTACAGAATAGAGCATATTTTTATTTTTTATTTTTTTAGCTTTCTAGGAAACTAATTGGACAAAATGCATAGGCAACTCTCATCCTGAATTTCCTCATGGTCACATGAGTCCTCTAATATTTAGTTCTAAATAAATACTATAATATAAACAAGACTCTAAAGAAGAGAAGATAGCATCATTACAGTAACCGCAGTGCCTTTTAGAGAACAATTATTCTACTATCATACCAGGTAGAAAAGGAGTAATTCCACAGACCATTTATGGTTCTCCCTGGAAGTGTTCCCACGTTGAAAGCCAAGACGTTTTTTTCATACAACAACAGATCTCAGCTCCGCCTCTCTGTATTTCAACCCAGGCTCCAAGCAAATAAAATTTAGAATTCTCATTTGAGGTGTTCACAAATAAAATGCTCTGAAACAACTCCCCTGCATTAGTTTCATGAACCACTGAGGTATAATCAGACCTTGTTTGAAAACCACATTCCAGCTCTGTGTACAGTATTACCATGGCCACTGCTACTCAAAAATTTTGTGCTCTAAAGCGAGATGAAGGTCTCAAATTGTTTGAGGACACAAATGGGTTTCTAGTCAGAAACAACCTGCTGAGAAAAGACTTCTTTTAAAGAAATGCATCCAGGTGACTGATCCAAATGAAAATGTAAGGAACTGCCTAAATGACTACTTTCATCCCGCAGAGTTAATTTTCTTAGGAATCCTATCATCATCACAATAAATTTGAGAGCAAAAGTAGATAAGAAAAGGGAATTACCATGTTACTGTTGTGTAGCCCAAATTTTAGAAAAGTTGTTGGTAACATTTAATCAACTTTCTGCATGGGTATTTAATGGTTATTAATTCTACCAATATTTACTGAGCTTACTGGGTGTGCATCAATGTGTGTTGACTGAAGTCTCAAATATTTAAGATTTATTTATTTGTTTGGGAGACATCACAAATAGGCAGAGAGGCAGGCAGAGAGAGAGAGAGAATGAAGCAGGCTCCCTGCTGAGCAGAGGGCCCAATGCCGGGCTCCATGCAGGGCTCTATCCCAGGCCTTGGGATCATGACCTGAACCGAAGGCAGAGGCTTAAACCCACTGAGCCACCCAGGCACCCCAAAAGTCTCAAATATTTTAAAAATTGCTGCCCTCAAGGACTTAAATCTAGTAGAGAACTTCTGCAAATAATAATTACAATACATGAGTAGAAATGAAAGAAAGGTGTGGGGGGGAGAGAAGAGAGGAGAAAGAACCATTTGTCAGCACACATGCACACATTGGTCAACCAATGTGTCTTTAGCTGGTGAAATAGGGGAATACAAGGTTAGTATAGTTCCAAACTTTTCCCATAGCTGTAACAAATAACTCCTATGAGAATACAGGACTAGTGTGAAAATGATTTTCGGGACAAATGAAATAAAATGACAATAACAACAAAAAGAAAAACCATTCAAGTATTTGGAAAATGGACTTCATCTAGAAATAGCAGGACAAACCAGGCTTTATGATATATTCATGGCTTTATCATGAATGAGAAGTTAGCACTGAATCACACCGGCTTTTTTAAAATCATCATGGCTACTAGTTGGAAGTGAAAACGTATTCCCTATCACTGTAATTAAGCCATTTGTTTAATTCTCACTCTCAAGCATAAGGGCTTAGAAAGTAAAATGATAACTGGCTACAACAAAAACTTAATTAATATAATGTGATTCATTTATCATGACAAAGTTTATTACAAATGCTAAAATACAAGAAGCTAAACAGTCCATATCTTTTATTTTAGGAAGCTTTCACTTTATAAATCACATGTAAAAATATTGGTGGTTGGGTGTGTCCTTTGCAAAATGGTTACTTTATCTTCCCCCCATAAATGATGACTCTCACGAATCTCAATCAGGCTAGAGTTATCGCAGTGATCATCAGATTAACGTGTTTTCATTTGCTCCAAAATAAAAACAGATCTATTTTAGCACAATATATTACAAATTCATCTAATGTATTCCAAATTGTTATCTGCAGTTTATGTAGAAACAAACACTATACTCCTTTAACTGTACTGATTCACTAAGAAGACAAACATTGCCACCATCACTTAGCAGCTGTTAACTGCAGGCAGGCTTTTAACCCTTGATTTTCAGTTGTTTCATCTGAAGAGTATAAGCCCTCATTTAGTGGCTTAAGAGGACTGAGTGGCATAATCTACATATGCGGTCATCAGCATAATTCCCAGCACAGAATAGGAAATCAATAAATGCTATTAGAAGAGACACTATAAGATCTATTTCAACCCTCAAGTAACTGTCATTTATTTCTTTGACTTTATTCATTCAAAAATAAAGGTGGAGATTAACTGCTGTTTTCCCTACAAGAAGTTCAAATCCAGTAAGTGTAAAAGGACTGGAATACAGAAGGGCAATATGTATAATACAAATATGCAGCAACAGCCCTACATTCTGCTTTTGGCTTATGTATTCAAGAATGATGGCAATAATTAATAGTCTTGCCTAGACAGCTATCTGCAGTGCACAATATGTAGTGCAGGGATAAAGTTCAAACATTCATCTTTGATCATTACCCAAAAACCAAGTTGAACAGTCAGGCGGAAGGAGGTGGTAGGGGGAAGAGAACCCAGAACAAGGTAACATTGTTTAGTTAGATGACAGACTCCAAAACCCTACGCTGATGGATAGGGACCACACAAAAGTGAGTATAAAATCTGTCCCGCCAATTCAGACTGTGGCCTTGGGCAAAGTACCTTTCTCTCTGGTCCTTAGTTAAGTGGATTTCGTAAACAAGGTAATGTGTTTGATACTTGATATTTAAAATGTTCTGTCCAAGGGAGGTCCTGAATACATAGTAATTGGATTCTTCAATCATGTATCATTAAAGGGGAAATTATAATGGGTCAATTTCAAGAGAATGATCCATTCTGGATGATCTAGTCCTATGAGAGAGACACATACAAACAGATAGCCTGGAGCCTTCTGTCTCAAATTTTGGTCCAGTTTAACAGCACTGGCAAAACCTACCAGCATGTTGGGAATGCTGATTTTTAAGCCTCATTTCAGTCATATGCATTAGAAACTGACCAGGAATTTCAGCAAGATTTTAGATAATTTGGATGTACAGTGAAGTTACAGAAGCACTGATATAAAGATGTTTTTCATGGTAATGATTCTATGAGTTACAGCTATGACACTGTGTGTGTGTATGTGTGTGTGTGTGTGTAAGTACTTCTAAAATGTCATATACCAGTGCACCAATATTTGATTAGCTGTTTTGAAATCCTTTATAATCACTTGTCTTTCCATAAAATAAATAAAGTTGGCGTGTTAAGTAGCATTAGTTGTTATCTGCAGAAGTAGCCATGTCTTACCAAAAGTTAAAAATGCTTGATGAGGGACGCCTGGGTGGCTCAGTTGGTTGAGCGGCTGCCTTCGGCTCAGGTCATGATCCCGGTGTCCTGGGATCGAGTCCCACATCGGGCTCCTTGCTTGGCGGGGAGCCTGTTTCTCCCTCTGCCTCTGCCTGCCTCTCTGTCTGCCTGTGCTCGCTCTCTCTCTCTCTCTCTCTCTCTCACTAATAAATAAATAAAATCTTAAAAAATTAAAAAAAATGCTTGATGATATTAATTGGAAAATAAAAAGTAAAAGTGGAAATTACTGAGTATTGCATTCCATAGGTTAATATTAATCTACCTCTTTATATACCATTTCTTGTCTGTGCAGGTCAACATTGTCTCAAAGTGTTTTCCCACTCAACTTATATCATAGCCACATAGGGACCCATTAAAAGTGCAAATTCTTAGGCACCAAATCCCCCAAATATGGTTAATCAGAATTCTTAGAAGAATTCCCAGCAGAAGATGGGAAACACATACTCATGTTTTCTCTTTTAAAAGGATGCTTAAAAAATATGAATGGCTGGGTCCTACCCTCAAAAATTCTAATTTAATTTATTTTACTTAGGGGTGAGTGTTGGTATTTTTTAAACCCTCCCCAGGCAATTCCAATGTGAAGCCAATGTCAAGAATGTTGTTTTCAATAGAGCTAATAAGCCTCATGGTTCATGTGAAGATAGCTCCATCAAACTGTCCACTCCTGATGGTCTACTATAAACTCTGACACAAGGTTAGAAGAACAGATTGTGCATTAGGAGCAGAACACACATGTGACACTTAATATCCAATCTCAAACCTAAAGTCATCATGGTGGTTAGGACTCATAAAACAAAAACATTTGCTAAATAACTGATAATTTACCAAATCCATTCCCATTCAAACAGTCCTCCCTTTTACCCCCCAGCAGCTACCTCTTCCCATTTTGTCACTCAAAAAACATATCAGATGTTTAAAGTACCAGTGCAACTGGGTCAAATTACGGAAATTCACATATCTGCAAACAATGCAGGATTTCATAAAAGTGGAGTTGCATGCAAAGCCATTAGCAAATGACTTTCCAAGAGAACTAGTTAGTTCTCTTGGAACTAACTAGTTCTCTTTCTACTAACAAGAGTTAGTAGGAAGACATCAGGAAACTGATGTAGAAGGATCATAAAAAGACAGCTCAAAAGAGAATTATTTGAATTTCAAAAGATTAGGTGAGGTCTTTGGAAAAAGTGCTGATGTGATAAAAAAAAAAAAAAAAACTTCTATAAGAAGGACCCTTCTTCTTTTTTTCTTTTTTTTTAATTTAAACATATAATGTAACCCCACCACCTTCTCCCAACATCCCTCCCCCCCACCCCCCTCAGTTTGTTTTATGACATTAAGAATCTCTTTTGGTTTGTCTCCCTCCTGATCTCATCTTGTTTCATTTATTCTTTTCCTACTCCCTTAACCTTCACCCCTGATGCATCTCCACTTCCTCATATCAGGGAGATTATATGATAGTTCTCTTTCTCAGATTGACTTATTTCGCTAAGCATAATACCCTCTAGTTCCATCCATGTCATCACAAATGGCAAGACTTCATTTCTTTTGATGGCTTCATAATATTCCATTGTATATATATACACCACTTCTTCTTTATCCATTCATCTGTTGATGGACATCTAGGCTCTTCCCATAACTTGGCTATTGTGGACTATGCTTCTATAAACATTCGTGTGCACGTGCCCCTTCGGATTACTACGTTTGTACCAGTATTTACCTGGTAGTGCAATTGCTGGGTCATAAGGTAGCTCTATTTTCAATTTTTTGAGGAACCTCCATGCTGTTTTCCAGAGTGGTTGCACCAGCTTGCATTGCCAAAAGTGTAGGAGGGTTCCCATTCTCCACATCTTTACCAGCATCTGTCATTTCCTGACATGTTAATTTTAGCCATTCTGACTGGTGTAAGGTGATATCTCATTGTGGTTTTGATTTGTATTTCCCTGATGCCCAGTGATGTGGAGCACTCTTTCATGTGTCTCTTGGCCATCTGGATGTCTTCTTTGCAGAAATGTCTGTTCATGTCCTCTGCCCATTTCTTGATTGGATTATTTGTTCTTTGGGTGTTGAGTTTGCTAAGCTCTTTGTAGATTTTGGATACTAGCCCTTTATCTGATATGTCGTTTGCAAGTATCTTCTCCCAGTCTGTCAGTTGTCTTTTGGTTTTGTTAACTATTTCCTTTGCTGTGCAAAAACTTTTGATCTTAATGAAATCCCAATACTTCATTTTTGCCCTTGCTTCCCTTGCCTTTGGCGTTGTTCCTAGGAAGAAGTTGCTGCGGGCTAAGGTCGAAGAGGTTGCTGCCTGTGTTCTCCTCAAGGATTTTGATGGATTCCTTTCTCACGTTAAGGTCCTTCATTTTGAGTCTATTTTCATGTGTGGTGTAAGGAAATGGTCCAATTTGATTTTTCTGCATGTGGCTGTCCAATTTTCCCAACACCATTTGTTGAAGAGGCTATCTTTTTTCCATTGGATATTCTTTCCTGCTTTATCTAAGATTAGTTGACCATAGAGTTGAGGGTCTATTTCTGGGCTCTCTATTCTGTTCCATTGATCTATGTGTCTGTTT